>JANHGN010005364.1:8238-27449 GCA_024605025.1 Megaceryle maxima | reverse complement strand
TTTGTTTTGCATTATTGGGGAGGGATATATATATATAATTTTTTTTTTTTTTTTTTTTTTCCTGGAGAAAGGGAAAATGTGTGTTCTGCAGTTGGAGTGATTTTGGACAAGAAAGATCCTGCAGGGGAATAAAGGTTTTCTCAGCATAACAATCTCAACTTTTTCACTACTCCTGAAACACTTCACAATTTAGGCCTGTTAACTGTTAACACCAAGGCAGCAAATTGCTACTGTTGTGGGTGGGTGTGGAGTCTGAGCCAGCTGTCTCCCACATCCACTTTTTAAGATGATTGAAAGGGAGGAAAACAACCCCAACGGGGGTGTAAAACCTACAGGTCCACAGAGTTATTCCCGCTCAGTGTGAGTTGGAGCATGTGAGGTGGACCCTTTCTGCAGCTCTCTATCTGGTGAATGAGTACCCAGGGTGTTGAGCTGTACTGATATGGGCAGTTTGTTGCAAGCCTTGTTTTTGGAAGTTAGTGCTGGATTATGGAAGATACAAGTATCCTTACCTTTGAGCACTGCCAGAAATACTCCAATGCGATAAAGGTTTAAGTATAAGATTATATCCTTCATGCTATAGGCTATGGGCTGCAGATACAATAGTTAAATGATCAGGAACTGTAACTTCTCTTTGATTAGATTTTTTCACATCACAGAATCACAGAATCACAGAATGATAGTGTTTGGAAGGGACCTCTGCAGATCCTCTAGTTCATTTCCCCTACTAAAGCAGGGTCACCTAAGGCAGGTTGCACTGGATCATGTCCAGGAAGGCTTTGGAAGTCTCCAGAGAAGGAGACTCCACAACCTCTCTGGGCTCTGGTCCCAGAGCCTGGACTGTTCCAGGCTCTGGCACCCTCACAGGAAAGTTTTTCCTTATGTTGATGTGGAACTTCCAGGTTGTGCCCATTGCCACTTGTCCTATCACTGGGCACCACTGAAAAGAGACTTGCTTCATCTTGGCACCCTCCCTTTAGGTATTTATAAACATTTATAAGATCCTCTCTTAGTCTTCTCTAGGCTAAGCAGATCTAGGTGTCTCAGCCTCTTCAGAGAGATGCTTCAGTTCCCTAATCATCTTTATATCCCTCTGCTGGACTCTTTCCAGTAGCTGCTTGTCTCTTTTGAACTGGGGAGCCCAGAACTGGACACAATACTCCAGAGGTGGCTTCACTAGGGCAGAGTGGAGGGGGAGGAGAACCTTGACCTGCTGGACATGCTCTTCTTAATGCGCCTTCATGGCTTCTTGTGTATTTTTGTTATGAGTGAGTAAATACCCTTGGGTTCTTTGGTAGTACCCAGTACCCTGGCATCACACCACATACCTCTGCACTAGTGCCATCCCAAACACCATCAGCCTCATTAATACATACTACTGTCTTCATCCTGGATTTCATGGTGTCCCAGAAGTTTTGTTAACCTGTCAGTAGAAAGTTCAGTGAGAGAGTGATGGATTGTGGATGTAAATTACCTTTTGACTGCAGGAAACAAGCAATTTCTGGTACATTTACAGATCTATTTGCAGAACTCTGGGTTGTGCTACAGCTTTGCTAATGTTTGCACATGGGACCTAATCGTATCTGAACTTTTCTCATTAACACCAGCAAATAAATTGGACCAAGAAATGGCCTATGGAAGAGATTGCTCTGATAGAGGCTAATGGGATCCTAAGAAGGTTTGATCAAGAAATTTCTGCCATTTTTGTTTTACCCCTGCAAAAGTGTCAGCCCTTTATGTGTTGTGGTATAACCCCAGCCAGCAGAGAAACACCATGCAGCCACTTCCTTACTCTTCCCCTCCACCCCTGGGATGGGGAGAAGAATCAAAACCAAGTAAAACTTACAGCTTGAAATAAGAACAGGTTAATAATTGTAATAGAATATTAATAATATAAATAATAATTATGCTTTTTAAAAAGGAAGATGAGAGAGAGAAATAAAACACAAGACACAAGTGATGCACGATGCAATTGCTCACCACCCACTGACTAATGCTCAGCCCATCCTCAAGCAGCGATCCACCCCTCTGGGTCAACTCCCCCAGTTTATATACTGGATGTGACATCCTATGGTGTGGAACATCCCTTTGGTCAGTTGGGGTCAGCTGTCCTGGCTGTGTCCCCTCCCAACTTCTTGTGCCCCTTGAGCCATCTTGCTGGCAGGGCATGAGAAGCTGAAAAGTCCTTGACTTAGTGTGAGCACTGCTTATCAAGAACTAAACCATCAGTGTGTTATCAACATTATTCTCATGCTAAACCAAAACACAGCACTGTACCAGCTACTAGGAAGAAAATTAACCCTGTCCCAGCTGAAACAAGGACATTATGGAAATGAGTATAGCATTTCAACAGGGCTGTAATGTCTGGTCAAGGAAGGGTCTGACTAGAGGAGCAATAGTTCATTGTTTATTCCAGGAGCTTTGGGACTACCATTCAAATCTCTCTACTGTCAGCTTTATACCAGGGATTTGCACTTGGAGTCCTGTATCACCAAGGGGTGCTGGTGCTGGGTGTAAGATTTAGTCTTTAATCAGTCAGTACCATGTAACACTACTTTAGTACAGTATTTCTTTACTCTCCAATCCATTCACTGTTGTCTAGACATTATCTGCTTTAATTTTCTGCTTATTTTCAACCACCCAGTTTTCATGTTAGCTGAATAACAACAATAAAACAATTATCAGAAAGAAAGAACAGCTGTACCATTGCCCAGGAGAGAGCATTATGTGGGTATGTGTGTGTCTGAACAGATTTGCAGTAATAGAGAAATGACAGCTTTTCTCCCAGTCAGTCACAGTTCTTAGAAATACAAAGACTGGATGCACAGAAAACAACATCCTGGTTTCATAAACACATAGAATTATAGAATTATTTAGGTTGGAAAAGACCTTTAAGAAGATCGAATCCAAACATTAAGCCAGCACTGCCAAGTCCACCACTAAACCATGTCAATATAAGAAAGCACTCTGGGAGGAAGCAGAATCAGACTGCCACAGGCAGTTACATATGAACTAGCTGCTGCTGTATTATCACTGCAGGACTCTGTCGGTACCCTGGAGGGAAATTTGTCAGGTGAGACACTGCAGTAATACTGCTCGAATGACGGTCAGTTTTGATTACCAGTCCAACAAGGCCAAAAATTGCCAGCTCTGTAAATTGCATAATGTTCCTTCCTTTCTGAATGTAAGGAAAACCACATCAGGAGGGGAGCTGCACCTGCTCTGGGGAGTGCTGGGAGTAAGCAATTACCCTTCACAAAAGCATGTGGGGTAGGAGAAGGATGGGCTACAGAAGAGCAAAATCCCATGTCTGATGTTGACAGCTTGCAGTTGCTGCTGTTTCAAATCCTTCACCCAGCGCTTCAGCACTCATGGGGTCCCCCATGGTTACCCTCTGGATGCTACAGCAAGTGTGGAGGCCACCGTAGACACACTGACATCTCTGGGGTCTTTGTAACTCAGTGCTGTAGCAGAGAGTTGTGCTTGAGCAGGTCCATTTCTTTCCCCTGCTGGTGTCCATAGCAGTGTTACTAGTTATAAGAAGGGTCGGAACAGCTCATTTTGAATGAATATTACAAAATAATCCCAATAACAACAATATAATACCCTCATGATTAGTATTAGCCAAGTAAACACAGCTGACAGGAGACCTTACACAGGAATTGACATAAAACAACACAAAAAACCCTCCCTCTTCAACAGGCTCCAGTGGCTTGGAGGACAAAGCAACTGCTTGTTCTTCAATTAAGCCTAGTTCTTAGGAGCATAAAAGCTCTTACCCAAAAGAGACTATTTACTTGTAATTGCTCCTTTTGGATTTGTAAACATGGCTCTTTGCAATACAAGGATAAGTCATCATCTGAAGAGTTATCCTGTTCCAAGGAGGACACAGAAACCTACCACAGCCTGTCCAAACAAGCTGATACTTCAATGTCTTCTGTTGCATTCTGGCAATAAACAGCTCGTGAGCAGGTTAGAGAGCGTGGGGTTACCTCCTGACGTGTTTTGATAAGAATTTCAGGGAGTGAAAAAGGGGAAAAGGGAAGGAAGTAATAGCTGTTGGACCAGGGCAGAAACAGGAGAATAAATCACTCACTTTAAGGTTATTTTTCCCTTCTTGATTAATCTGTTGGAATTCCCTTTGTGTTCTCTTTCCCTAAATTGCCCTCATAAAGTTATGGTTGACTTTCTTTTTAAACAAGGCATTGACTTTGTTTCTATTTTTATTGAACTATATAATCCTGTTACGGACTTGGTGACATTAATATCCTGAGGGAACTATGTTATTCCAAGTCAGTGAGTTGGTTTGCTTTCCTTTTCCCATCTACACACAGCGATGGCATTACTACTGAAAATTAATTCAGTAATCCACTGGATTGAGGAGCACCCTTCCAAGAATTTTGTGTGAAGTGTCTTGTGAAAATGTCAGGCTTGATTAGACTTATAAATTGAGCATTTGGAACTGACAGTAAGATTTGTACTTTAACAAGTATCCACAAATACACACATTTAATCTGCCTCTAATTTAGAACTGAAGGATTGCTATGAAACTACGAAAGAAACCAGAAGGATATCACATGGGTTCTAATCCATAGGACTGGGAAGATTATTTAGTTAAAACAATCAACCTGTCAGTACACAGCATAATTTAGTGACAAAGGGACAGATCTAAAGTTGGGACAAGTGTTGGGACACTAAGATTATTCGTATTTCCCATGCTGACTTGGGCACCAGTTGCTGACCAGTAGGAAATGCTGAAGAGAAGAACACATCAGAAACACTTTGGCCTCTTGATTCAAGCACTTCTGGCTGTAATTAAATACTGCCACAAAAACAGAGTTCAGAGCCCAGAGGACCCCTGGGAATTGATGTCTGAATCTCACATGGCAAGGGGAAGCAGAGGAATATTTCCTTGGATTGTTTCTATGATTTGCATTAAATATTGAGAGGAAAAAAAACCACTGACTTAAAGGTCTGTCAAGGTTTCCACCCCAAGCACTGCACAATGAGTGGTTTGTAAGTCAATTTAAGTGAGATCTGGGGCAGAGCTGCATGCCTGAACCATCCTGTCTGTACCCTGCTTTGCCTAGTTTCTCAGAGAAATCATCCCTTGTCTTTGGGCTCTTTCCTGATGTTCAGATCAAAACACTCTGACTTTACTCCTGATGAAGCCAATGCAAGAGGTCTGACCTTCAGTGCTGTATCCTTACTCCCATTAGTTTCTCCTTCTTTGAGAAATTAAAGCACACCAGAAAGAGTTTCTGAAATGTAATGGTCTCTCCTGTCAATGGAGCGTGTGCTGCTGGGCACAGCTGAGGCCTGAGCCAACAAGCATCTCCTGGACAGGTCAAGAATTAGCAGGCCAGCATCTGTTCCCAACAGGCTCTTTGGTTGTGGGCCCCTTGTTTAATATAATAGACGTGGGCTGTTCTATGCTGGTTGTTTCCCAGGGCCAGGAAATGCATTTAACTTCTGGATATAGATGCCAGCTTGGTCTCCGCTGTGCTGATGCAATGCACTTTTGAAACCATGACCACAAGTATCCCAAAACAAAAGGCACCAGATGAGCAGAAGAGTGTTGCTTGCTTACCTGTCATTTCACACTCAACAAGCCAACAGCCTTGTTTAGCACTCCCAGGAGGTCATTACACACACTCGTTGTTTTACACTGTGCTAATGTGTTAGACAAATTGCTTTTGAGCAGCTGCACGAGTACAGGGATAGTGTAAATCCAACCCTTCTCTTTTGCCCCAGTTTTCTGCCTAAGTAACCTCCATTTTCAATGGGATGTCATTTGTCTGCATAGTTTTATTTTGTGCTACTGTCTGTTAGCACAGCAGTGAAACATACTCTGCATAAAATCAGCAGCAATGGTAAAATTTGACTTCTCCTTGAGCTGGAAAGGACTTGTGGTGCCTGGATCTGCTCTTCTACAGACTACTTTAGTATCTTCAGCTTCCTTTGCTTACTAGAATTTACCTCAAGTCACTCCTGGGCAAAGACTTCAACTCTTTAAAGCAGTCTTTCTAACAATAAATTGACTAAAGCATTCACCATGAGAGTCCTGCAGCTCCTGGGATTTGAGTGAAGAATCTGAAAGCCTGGTTCCACCTTCAGCATCAGAAGGCTGATGCTGACACAACAGGGAAATGCAGTGGTGAGTGAGTGTCCAACAGCGGGGCCAGGCAGGCAGGGTTCCCACACACACTGCTATTTTTAAAGGAGAGTTTTCTTATGAAACATGTGACAGTGCTGCAGTTTTAAACAGGAACCTGCGTGTGTGTTCTGTTAGCTGTGAAAGGAAAAAGATGGCATTAATTACCGGTTTTGTCAATATTCGACACAAGGAGACAGTGGACACAGTAAGCCAGGCTAGAAAGGGTTGTTGGGATGCATCAAGTCTATGCACGAATATCCTAGGTGAAAAAATGTCCCTAAGTCTCCTCAAATCTCATGGCTATTATATTTTCCTTACAAACTTTGAAAACCTGATCTAAAAAGCTTTCTGTCTCTCCCTGCCTGGCACATTGTACAAAGCCATCAGTGACTCATGATTTGTTACATAAATTCTCTGATGACTCCGTGCTACCCCCCAATATGGAAGAGCACATTCATTTCATGCCACTCTGCAGTTCAGTGCTGTCAAGCCACACCCTTCACTGTGAGTATCCTGCTAGTTCACACTACACTTACTTGTCCAGCCTCTGCACTGAAGCCATTGGAAGGGAATGTGGTGAAGAAAACCCACAGAGCCCTCCAAATTTTTTCTGCCCTGACTGGTTATGGAGAGAGTTCTGAACACTTCCATGAAAGAAACCAGATAATCCCTATAAATATAGGAAAAGGCTTGTAAATAAGCATCTTCAAACTCCCCCTTTTGGATGATTTTGTATAATTTCTAACAATTCAGAATTGGCAACACCACATTTAACAATCACTTCTGATCTGTGTACTTGCCAGGAGCTGCCTGAGAGGCAGGTCAGATGAGAGTGTGCTAAAGCACCGTGCTGCCTGAGCTTGCTGTTTCCAACAATACCAGTGGATAACTTTACATCAGATCTTGGTAATTACAGTCAAGATTAACTAACCCTAATAATTAAGACTTGGCAGTGGGCTTTTTTTGTTTGTTTCTTTGGTTTGTTTTTTTTGTTTGTTTTTTTGGTTTTTTCCTCTTCTTTTCTTTCTTTAAAAAGTCTTTCCAAGGCTCTTCAGCAATGAATGCAAACCCTGATTTATGATGCACAGTGGAAGGACAAAAAAACCCCAATTTATCTTTTCTTTTTTGGAATTGATTCATTACCTGCTGAGTATCCAATAACCTTCACTGTGACCAGCATTTCAGAAGTGTGAGAGTTCTATCTAAGCAGAAATCATGGGTCCATATGGCATTTTCTGCAGCAGCAAAGATGGCTCATGCTCCCTTAATTTTCATGGAATCATAGGAATTGTTTTCATTGGAAGAGACATTTAAGATTATCAATTCCAGTCATTAACGCAGCACTGCCAGGTCACCACTAAACCATGTCACTCAGCACCACATCTCCACACCTTTTAAATACTTGCAGGGGTGGGGACTCCACCACTGCCCTGGGAAGACTGTTCCAGGGCTTGACAACCCTTGTAGGGAAGACATTTTTCCTTACGTCCAACCTAAGCCTCCCCTGGTGCAATTTAAGGCCATTTCCTCTTGTCCTATCACTTGTTCTTTGGGGGACAGAGCAATCCCTACCTCACTACAACCTCCTGTCAGGGAGTAGTCAAGAGTCAGAAGGTCTCCCCTGAGCCTGCTTTTCTCCAGGCTGAACAACCCCAGGTCCCTCAGCTGCTCCTCACTAGACCTGTGCTCTAGACCCTTCCTCAGCTTTGTTGCCCTTCTCTGAACACACTGCAGCTCAATGCCTTTGTTGGAGTGAGGTGTCCCAAACTGAACCCAGTTTTTGAGGTGCAGCCTCACCAGTGCTGAGTATGGGGAGAGGATCCCTGCCCTAGTCCTGCTGGCCACACTAGTGCTGATACAGGCCAGGATGCCATTGGCCTTCTTGGCCACTTGGGCATATGCTGGCTCATATTCAGCTGAATGTCAACCAACACCCTCAGGACCTTTTCCTCTGGGCACCTTTCCAGTCACTCTTCCCCAAGCCTGTAGCCTTGCAGGGGGTTGTTGTGTCCCACACTCTGTGTGTGCAGAGAGGCCTCAGAGGAGGTTGGCCAGGGTTGATAAGAAGGCCCATTAGTACTCCCAGGACCCTGGCAGACTGTCTCTCTCCATTGATATAAGGGGAACAACAACAAGAAGCACAGACACCTGCAGCTGATCAGACAAATCTCACATCTAACATCAGTATTTGCTTGAGTCTGTCTTGATTTTTGGTGGAGCATAGCCTAAAATGAAGCTCTGCTTCAGAGGAAACTTTTCATCCCAGTTACAAGTAGGGCACTTTTGAAAATGGAATTTAAGTCATTGAGTACCATTGAGTTTCCACAGGAGGAATATACTGGTTTCTGTATGCAGAAGAGAGCAGCTGAATTAGCTAATGCCTCCTTAAGATCTTTTAAGATGGGTTTGCTCTGAAGGGCAGGAAGAAAGTTGAGGCCTGAGAAATCCAACCTGATGGTGCCAAAATGCTTGAACCAAAGATTCAAACAAGAAACTGTCCCTCTGGAAAGCATAACAAGCCTTATTTATGATGGTGGTATGAAGCCTTCCAGCATAGTTCAGCTCCTCCAGTTCAGATGATTCAGATTTCCTTATCGTGGTCTTTCATTCTTAGTGATGAGTGCCATCTTTTCTCCTGGTAAACCTCTGTAGTCCATGCATTTATCACCTTCAGGCTATGTTGCAGTGACTCACTCATTGTTAGCTGGACCCCAGCCAGTACAGGAGATGACTACTTGTATCCCCATGGCTCTGTCAATCGAGTGGTTCTCAAACCAAGCTGTGTCAAAGCCTAGGACAAACTCATGGGTGCCACTGATACCTGTCTATGGGACAGTCTGCTCCAGAAGTTCAAGCAGCTGTTTTCTGGTTTTCTTCAGGAAAAAATTCAAAACCTCAGTTTTGGAGAAGATCTCTTGCATTTTGAAATTCTCCCACACTTTCTCTCACCACCACAAAACAAAACAACTGAACCAAAAAACACTGTACCCTTAAATACATTCTGAATCTGAGAAGAAGTGCCAGAAAATCTGTACGATGCTGCTGTTGATCGTATATGGAAAGCAATAAGATATTATGGTGATAGCTGTCAGCATCTGTCTCCAAAGCAGATAGATTATGGATATGTCTCCTGGGAAATACAGATGTCCTGCAATGTGCTGCCAAGGCTGAGATATTCAGTCTAGTCTCAACCAAGCTAATTCTGGACATGGAAACAATATAGTTGTGTTAGTACGATGTTCCACTCAGATAAATTAGCCTTTCTAGTTGACCCATCATAGCTCCAGTTTGAGAGGGATATGGTCTGTGACACAATGAGTTTCCATGACTGTCATCCAGAGCTTCCCACAGAAAGGAGAGCACACATTACTTTAGGAGCCAACAATGGCAGACCCATGGGTAAAACAAACTAGTCTCAGAAGGAGTAAAATATGCCAAATTGCACAGAGATTGTCGTGGCTTCTTGCTTCATTGCTAGAATCAACCTAAATTTATGGTGATCATTGCACTGGAGCGAGCCCTGATACCAATCCATAGCTGCTAACATTAAGGTGTTCACGCCCATGAAGATTTTTGTACAGCCAGATTCCCAAGGCCAGATAATACATGGTTTTTATTTAAAAACCCTTAATAACTTTTTGTTTTCTTAATTGGTCCCTTCTATTTCAAGACATATGCCAATATTCCTTATTAATATTATATATATTTCTGTTTTCTACATTTTCCTGTCTTTTCCTGGGTGTGTGTGACTATAAGGAAAATACATTTCTGTCTGTTCAGTTTAAGGGAAAGGAGAATCTGATTTGTCTGCCTCTTTCCTTAGTTAAGAATCCCTTGCCACAACTACATACCGAGTCCTCAACACCTCCCTGTGTGGGAGCAGGAGAAGATCTGGAGTTTTAAGCCACGGTAATGTCACGTGGTTCTGGAGCACAAACACACTACTTCTAAATCAGTCTGATTTTGACTTTAACTTTAGCTGTGGAGTTGCAGGTAAGGAGTTGTTTTGTGCAGGGAACTCAGCATAGTGTAAGCAGTCCCTGCCTCCAGCTGGCTACACAGCCAGACGTCGAGATGCGCAGTAAATGTGAAAATCCAGGGCAGTTACACATAAGTGGTGCACTTACAGATAAAATCCACCTGGGGAAATGATTTGGAGGGATGTGGGCCCAAAGGCACAGTTAGTTTATGGAGGCAATGCTGTCATCCTCATTTAGACTGTTTTCTTTTCTTCCTCCTTCTTTCTGGTCCTATATTCCTACCACAACTTCATAATACCTATTTCTCCCAGTTGAATAATGTTTACAGGACTTTAACCATTCTGCTTCTGATTAAATCTTTAGGAATCATATGGCTTAATTAAAACTGCAAAAGGAAATAGATTTTTTATTTTTCACTTGAAATTCTGACAAGGGAAAACAAAATTCTATTTTAAGTGGATAATAGAAAAACAAATTTCATCAGGAAAAGAATCAACAGTAACATCACATGACATTTGTTTGGGGGCATAAAAAGTGTTTCATTGTGATTTCTGCCCACTGTTTTTTGGGAAATAAAGTAAACCAAAAAGCTTCTTTAAAATGGAAGACAAACCCCGCTACTCCTGAAAGACTGACAAGAGAATATTTCTATAGACGTGTTCTATTCTGATTTTTCAATACAGTGTTTTATCAAACTTGATGTATTTCCATGATACATTTTTCTTTTGACAGTTTGACATTTCCCAGTGGGAAAACACTCCCTAGGAATGTTTCTGATGGATTCTTTTAAGTGATCTGCAGTTCTTAAAGCAAAGGCACAACTTGTGGGATGATGAAATGAGTTATAATAATTCCATGGTGGGGTGAGTTGGAAGCAGACAGATCACTGCATTTTTTGTTCTGCCTTAATGCGTCGTATAAACAAATACTAGGGCTTAATGAAGCGGGTGACCTGATGCCTCTTTATCATGAGAACATAGACACTGTAGAAAATCCTTAATGTGCAGATTGATGTCTTGACTCTTAATAAGCATTCCCCTACTAATCTCTTAAGTCTCAGATTTAAATAGCTACTCAGAAGCTCAGCAGGCTGAATTTATTATCAGTGAAAAGTCCACTTACTGAAAAGCGTTTATCTCTTTAAAACAAATGAGCAGGATCGGGACTCAGCTTTTCAGCAGAGATCCCCACAGAGACTGGTGGGCAATAGCACATTATCTCTTCTCTGCTTCAGATGATGTTCTCACAAAGCTCTGTATTTTTTCACTGTTTAAAAGAAAAGCCCAAACTCATGCGGTATGTTTGTCCTCTACAAAATAACTGCCTGTTTGTGCTATTCCTTGTCCTGAGAGCCTGTCTTTAGACACTGAACTTTTACTTAAATGTATGAAATCATGATGTCCTCAATTCTGAGACTAGTAGCATTATTGACCTTAGACGTTGAACTATCAGAGAGGGACAGGAGAGATTGTTAGTCAGTGGACTACAGCAAATACAAAAAAAACTAAACCAAACAAACAAACAAAAGTGGTCATTTGCAGTATTACTCTATTTTCCTTTCACACTGGTATTCTGTGAATTTACTCTGTTGCAAACAGCATGGTGTCTGAAAGATTTGGAGCCCACAGAATGTAGTTGGAGAACTTTTCTTTTTACTGTTTCTTTCAATTCAAGAACTAAAAGTTATAAAATAAAACTACCAAAGGTCAGTTTCAAAACCAATGATAGGAAATGATTCTTCACACTGCAGAAATTGTGAAACTCCTCGATACAGCCTGGTGTGAAAAGAAAGGTTTGCATGGGCTCCGAGGAATGGGCATATATAGAAATAAATATGGGAAATTGGATGTATGTGTAATATGCAAATTCATAGGAAAGCTGGTTTTTAAGAAGCCATTGATAGTTTTTAAGTGCAAAGACATACCTCCTGACCTAGGAAATTGCTGGGGTGGGAAATGCCCCAGGCTGGGTAACTATTCCAGGAAAGTACTATCTGTCTGTCCCATTTTATGGTAGCCCTACAGTCCTAGCATGTGCAGTGGGGCCTCTGTTTTGACTAGCCACAGCTATTGTGCAATTATTTAGCCTATGGTGCTTTTACAACACTGCAGTTTCAAGGAGGCTACTCCTACTTCAACCTGAGGGTCACTGCTGTGCTCGCACAGACCTGCCCAGGAGTCAGTGGTATCTACAGTTTCTGTTCTGTCGCAGTCAAATTTATATAATTTGTGTCTCTCACAGTTGAGGAGTCAGGTCCATCACTTCAGGCTTCAGTTGTGGAGAGAGTGTGTTTACCTGTGGAGGTTTGTGAAATTCAGGTGAGCGGAGCAGTTGCGCTTCAAGGATGAATCTAAGATACATTTACTCAACACACTTACCCTTATTGTTTTTCTGTTGCTGTGTTTCCTCAAGCTCTTGGAAAGTTTATCAACTTATTTGTTACTAAGTTTCCACTTACTTAAAAAAAAATGCTACCTGTTGCTGTATGAAATTAATCCAAAGAGTGCAGATCTATTCACCTGCCTGCAGACCTATTATAAATAACATTCTTTGCATGCTTCACTAATCACAGACAAGCCACACATCTAAGAAGTGCTTTTGAACTGCTGTCAAGCTCTTTTTTAAACCTCATTAAGATTGGATTACTTGGTTTTCTTAATCCTGGTGGTTTTATGCCAGTGGTCCTGACTCATACTGGTTATTGTAACATATTGGCCATAAGAATACAGGAAATGGCAAATTCAAAAGTGAGGCTGAAAGAAAGAGCAAAGCAGGAAGCTGTCCCCAAGGCTCTTCTTGTTTCATAGTACTGTCCACAGGTCAGATGAATTTAGGAGCCAGCAGCCTGTGCTTTCAGTATTAAATGATTGTGTAGTTGAGACAAAGAAAGATTTGCCTTTAGTTCACTTCCAATAAATTCAGTAGTCAGTACACTCATCTTGCAGTGGAGGGGACCCTTCTGCCTGACATCCAAGCACAAAAATATTTCTTGTTGTTACAAATATCACATGCTCCATGCTTTGCATACTGATAGTGCATTTGATGGTAACCCCCAAAACACTCTTGTTTTCCAACTGTACACATATGGACAGCAGAGAAGTGAAGATTTGACTTATACCAGAACCTATCAGTAATGGAATATGCAAGATTTGAACTCCTGGATCTCGTGCCCTTGCCTAAGCCAGTAGACCAAGGTGGTCTTTCCTCCATTTTATGTGGGGGTTTTTTTGTGTGTTTTTTTGTCTGTTTGTTATGTTTTGGTTTGGTTTGTTTGTTTGTTTTCTGAATCCAAGAATCAAGATATCTGATAATTTGTTAGTTTCTGGTTATTGTGGGAATTACACATCCTCATACACACAGCCTCATAGTGTAAGTCTTGCTGTATGGAAAGAGAGGTTAGAGGAGGCTGAAAATCAATGGGCTTCCTACACAGAAAGACTGGCCCAGTGTAAAAATGCAGATTATTATATCCTAATGCTTGGAAAATGGGAGATCATCTGTGTTCATTCTAGCAGTCTTCTACCATCATAGGTTTCACATAGTGAGTCTCCTTTGCTGAACAGAGAGAGGAGAAATGAGCATTTCCAAATACTGCTTTGAGTATTGGGTATCACTGAGGAGACGCTGTCAATGAACCCTTCTTGAAGACAGCACCACAGGGGAGAGGTACTGCTGAGGTGGCTCATCTGCTGCACTCTCCACCTCAGTGGCAGATTAGCAAGAAGGAGATGTCGGGTGTACTTAAGGTTTTCTTTTCTTGGTTTTAACTTTACTTCTGTAACCTGGAGTCTTACTCTGTAAAGGGCTTCCTCACTGCGCTCACTAGACTAAAGTCTGCTGTCTTTGTTTTAATCCTGAGTGCTGCTTAAAGTGGACAGATGTGATTCTTCTGGATAGAGGGGTCAAGAGGATTGATTGGTTTTCCCTCTGCTGCAGAAGTTTTTTAGATGGCAGGTATGGTCCCATGCCAGAAAAGGGGATAAATCCTCTAAAGCAGGCAGTGCACAGTCGAGACTCACTCAACTGTGGGAAGCTCCCTGTGCCATAAATGCCTTCTACTTTTTTCAGTAAAAGTATTTTTATTTGTGTTTCACTCTGTGTCCCTGTGAGTTCTGTTTAGCTTCTCCACAATTTACTCATGAGCCAGATCAGACTGGTGACTCACTCAGCTTTCTCCTGGTTCCATTTGGTTGATACCACCCTTGGCAGGGAGTTATGTGGAAAACAAGTCCAAGTATTTGAGGTAGCAGGAAGTGAAGCACATCTACGCAACATCTGGCTCCTAGTGTAAATCACACACAACAATAATTTGACAATGACCACAATCTACTGATGATAACTAAACTTCATTCTCTGCCCCCTCGGGAGTTCTACAAAGACTTTTGCCAAAGGAAAAATGCTGCTTCTATATGTTAAATAAATGGCAATTAAATACAGAATGGTAGAAAAACTTGAGTTGGAAGAAACCTCTGGAGATGTCTAGTCTAACTGCTTCTCCAATCAGGACTGATTTCTAGGTCAGGCTCAGGGACTTGTCCAGTTCAGAAAAAAAATTCAAGCTTATTTTTTAAAGAGATTAATTCCCTGCAGCACTGATAGGAACTCTTTGAATCTCCTTTCCTTAAATAATGTAAAATAATGTAGAATTCACTGGGCATTCTTCCCAGTTTGGATCAGAAGAGATGTGCTAGCATGGTATGAGACAGTGTTGGTTTCATACATTGCTACTGCTTGCTTTCTGCCACCATACGGGGAAAATACTAGATTATTAATTTTTAGGAAATATTTTGGCATTCACTAAGTCACTGCAAATCTTAGAATTCTTATGGGGCACCTGCACTTCTATCTGAATTTTAATTCAAGCCTTATAAGGATGATGAGATTCTGCAATCATTTTTACTATATTTTATATTTTATCATCATACCTATCACTGCCTGACAGGCTGCTTTGCAGGATCCACTGTTTGCAGCACACCTTTGTGTCTGTGTGTTTCACTGGCATCCTGACTTTTTTTCCTGGGGATTGAAAGACACGTCCATGGAGTCTGTGTGTCATTCAGACGGTATAATTGACAGCTGCAGGTACTTGGGGAATATTTCCCTGTCCATCCTTACATTTTCCTCCCAACTGTTCCAAAGATTTCAAATTAGAATGAATAAAGCCTTTGTAAGTCTGTCAAATACCTTCTGTATCTGTTCTTGGAGTCCTGAACCATTTTATACATAAAATATCAGTCTTTCACAGACTAGAACTTGTTTGTTTCTGGGAAGAAGCTCAAAATTTAGTCAATTAACTCTCATCAGCTTATCTGTAAAAAGAGTATCTTGCTTGCTTTCAGACTGAAAAAGAAGACAAGGCAGAAATTATACACCCTTGAGCATTTCAACTGCAGGTGCCTTTAGCTCAGTCTCTCTACCTCTGGTTTCATTAGAGTGTAAATTGCATTAGCCCTAACAATAATCTTTTCCTTTCCTTTTCATACCTCAGAGAGTGATGCAGCATTTATGGACAAACAGCCAATATCCAGGGGACTCAATTTCTGAGCAAAAAGAAATTCTTTATTACCAATTCTCCGATCAATAAGTATGAAATAATGCATCTCTATCACAACTCCTTTCATATCTTAACAGTGGAATTAGCTACTTTCACCAATACTTCAGCATGACTTTAAATGAAAACTTTCCTTCCATGAAGGTTTTGCCAGTAGGTCTAGTTCTTCACCCTCACACTTTATGGTGGGAAAATGAAAACCTGAATACATTTAATTTTCCACTTGGAATAAAAAAGACCAGGGTTGCCCTTCCATTGTCAGATAGTGTGGTTTGTTTTGGTTTTGTTTTTCTTCAAAAAAAAGGGTGGAGAAGGTCATCAATAGGAACATGTTAAAACTCAATACTCCACTTTGAGAAGTTCATCTTTCTTACAGTCTCTGTGGTAGAGAACAACAGTTCTGGAAAAGGTGAATATAGAGGCAGTGCAAAGGGAAATGGATGGGTCTCTGAGCAAGCAACAAGTCCTGTTGAATTATTTCCAGTAACCAATCAGTGTGGTGTTGTTCTCGGATGTACCATTTGCATGTAACCATTGAATGTTGTGCCCTTTTCCCTATAGACGACACATTTTCCGATTGAGTTTGTAACCCTGGTTTCAGATGAGACAGCTGTATTTTGTTCTTACTTCCCAGCGTGGCTGCTCCTTTAGCTCCTGTGATGGAGGTCTGGGTTGTGATGCTGAAAGCCCAAGGATACAAGTCCAAACTCCTTGGTAACTTTACAGAGAATAGGTAAGAGGATCAGGGAAGGTAGAAAGTAGTAGTGGAGGAAGTGATCACCATGTTCCACAGCTTTTCAGGTTGAGATCTGCAGAGCCCAAACATGCTGGAAGAAGACAGGGCTTGGATGGCTCAGTTTTTCCCTTCAGATAGTCTAGAATAAAAACCACTGCTGTGCAAAGGATCATTTTCAGCTGAAACAGCAGCTCAGTACTGGCTGGATTAGAGAATTAGGAGACTAGATGGATGAAAAGGTGGTTAAGAAATGCAGTGTGGTGAGCAACCAGATAAAAGTTTTCTCTCTTCTTTAAAGAGCTAGAAGGAATTTTCTGTAAGTGCTTGGATAGCTTCATTTCTGCTAAGATAAATAACGTGTTGGAATTTTAGAGGAATGCTTTTACAGTTTTATGTTTCCCTTGTTAATCTACAGCCTGTGTCCACCCACTGACAGCTTTTCTGCAGTGTCCATGGAAACATCAGGGTAGAGATACTAACAAAGTAGACAGACCCTCAAAAGCCAAATCTTTATTATTGATAATACGCACAGCCTTATCCTTTGGAGGACTTTGGAGGATTCACTGCTAACTCCATCTAACCCTTCAGATGGGAGGTGTCAGTACTGATATATATCTAGCCTGGAAAAGGTTAAACCATCCTAATCTAAGGTAGCATAAGGAAGGCCGTTATTTCTTTGTCAAAGTAAGTTGTGAGCCCCACAAAATAACTCTTAGTGAAAATGGAGACACTTGGAGCTGATGACATCTGATGCAAAGAGTTCCTGTGGAAAGGGATTATAACTGATCGTCAGAAGGGCTAAAGGAAATGAGCACGAGCAATCTTGGCTGAGGCACAGTAAACCCTCCAGCATGTATTTTAATTAGATCTTGACTGAGTGCGTGAAGCATTACCCTGTAAAATTTCATACCCAAAGCTATCAAGTTTGAAACTGCCGCAGCTGACTGCTGCAATATATAGGAGCAAATTAACATGACTGACTAAAAGGTCCTACAGCTCTCCTGCCTGTAAGAGCTCTTATATACAAATAAGGTGACACATGCAGCTTTGATTCAGATTCTGGGAGGCAGATGTTCATCACAGGCAAGTATTGCCAAAGGTGGCACTAATTAATTGCTGTGAACAAGATGGGCGTCAGAAATTAAATGCTCTCATGCCTAAAGATGATGCCTCAGTAAGGATTGGACCAGATCATCAGTCACCTTAAACTGTCATAATACTGTGGCAATGAAGAACAGTTAAGTATATGACAAGTAATAAAACTTGCAGTGTGATTTCTTCTCTCATGAAAGATTGGATGGGATTCATCTCATCTAACTTCAGTTATCTACAGAGCAGCTGTTCCCATCTGAACTCACTGCTCTCAGCTCCTTTCATAGTCAAGAGAAGAAACAACCAGAATGTGAGTCAGCAGGCTGACTGTGGACACCGAGTTTAGGCTGTTGTGAAGATGGACTTCTCTGAGTGTTGCCATAAGATGTCCACTGACAAAAGGAGAGGGGATAAACCAGATCATCTGTAGGTACATTATAAATAACAACCTTAAATAAAGCCAGTCCTACCTGTGATGGCAGTTTGTCAAGCCAGAAAATTTCCCAGGAACCGATGTCCTGTGTGCTTTCTTAAAAGTTCAGTGTCCTGTACTGGGCATGATATGAATGTCATATGCAGAGACTGAAATATTAACAGGAACCTCTGCTTAGTATGCAGTCTGTCTGCTTGCATTTATTTCTATTTATCAGCATAATTTCTAGATCTCTTTTTTAGCCAGTGGACTATTATGCTGCTGCTGACTCTAATTACTGGCAAAACTGAGATGACTGAAGGGTGAGAAGTAAAAGGAAAAAACCCAAACATTACGTGCAAATCCCTTGTTTCTAACAGAAGATTTGTATGACTATCTGTTTCTTGGCAGTAAGATTTTTGCAAGCAGTTTATGGATCAATGTAAATGTTGCAAGAGCAAATACGGTCACGTTCAGTAACATCAGGATAAGTTGTATGCGTCCAGTGTGAGTGTCCTAATTCACAGGGATGCCTAATTCTAATTTATTTTGCCTGGATACTTAGCTCACTGAAATAAGGCTGGTCCTCACACACAAATGCATATGCTTACATGCCCAATATGGCTTCAAGAAGCTAACTTTAGGCACCCAGAATGGAAAAAATGCAGCAAGCACAATCCGAAATAGAAGGCAGTTATTCCTGGGAAAAGAGGGATGCTTTTCTTCAGGGATGACACAGCACTATTAGGCTAGAGATGAGAAGAGATAAATTATGTTGACAGCTGAATTCTAGGCAAGTGGATGTAGAAAATCCCCTTCTTATGCATTCTTCCACTCTCTAAGCCTGGTTCTCCTGTGTGCACCTCCAGTATTACTTCACTGAAATCCCCCTGGCTACAAAGTGTAAAACTGGAGTATTATTGCTGTGACTGACAAATGAATATTTGTAAAACTGTTTGTGCTTCATTTACCTGCCAGCTGCTGAGTCAAATATTAGAGGCTTCTCCACTAGATCTGACAGTGAAGAACTGTGAAACTATGTGAAGAAATACCATGAATATTTTTTGCTTGTTTGTTCATTCGTTTGTTGTGAGCTCCCAGAGAGCTTGCAAACAGTTCCTGGGGAAAAAGGAAAAATAAATGAATTTCAAATATTTAACAAGAAAAAGCTAAATGAGCAGTATTGTCACATGATGGCAAGAAGTAAAACAAACACTGCATTGGCAAAAAGGTTTTCCAAGGAAATTCCTGATGTGCTAAGTGTGATAACCACCTCCTCCCCC
>JANHGN010005362.1:0-29031 GCA_024605025.1 Megaceryle maxima | reverse complement strand
CTGGGTGTCAAGTACCCCCACAATCGCCCCACCCCGCCAAATAGTCTCTCCCCACAACCCCCCCCCCCGCAAACCCCCCATCCCTGCAACACCCCCCCCCATCAGGTTCCCATCGCATTTTGCAGCTCAACACAGTGATTCAGGGCCAGTAAACCAGCAGGCAACAACCCTGAGTCCTTCCCAGTTTGCACCAGTTTGTAGACCAGGAGTGAGCACAGATATCATCCACATGTTTCCTGCCCCCCAGAGTTCAGGGTGTCCCTGGAGCACATGGATTTGAAACCTCCCAGCAAGCCTGGGCAGCTCATCACACGTGCTTGCATGGACATGCACATGTGTGCACACACATGTACGCACACACATGCTCTCATATGCACACACTCACATGCACACTCATGTGCATGCACGTATACATATGCACATGCATGTACACAACCTGCTGATGTGAGCGTGCACACCCACATACACTCACACACACGTGCACTCATATGCACAGACACTGGCACACATGCACGCACACGCACACATGCATACACAACTCATTGACATGCGCGCACACACTCACATACATGTGCACACACATATGCCCATGCACTCCTAAGCACACACAGAGACACGCATGCGCACACTCACGTGAACACACACTCACGCACATGCACATATACAGATGCACATGCATATGTGCACGTATGGACACACAGATATGCACACACATACGTAACCCACTGACATGCTTGCACACACGCACACGTGCCGACACACGTGCACACACACAGGTGCTGAGACATGCACACACACATGCGCACGCACACATGCCAACACACATGAACACACACACACCACAGGCTGCAGGAGCGTCCTGCAAAGCTGCTCTGACACCTGGTGGCAAGAGCCACGGCCAGCAGGAGACGTGTCCCAGCAGCCAGCACCACCCCGGTCCCTGTCGACAGCCCCGTCCCTATCTTCACCTCCGCTCCCATCCTCACCCCCACCCCTGTACCCAATCTTCATCTTCAGCCCCAGCCCTATCCCTGTCACCAGCCCAGGAGGCCACCACATTGCTTCTCACCACGTCGGGGGCCGAAGCTTCTTCTTAATGCCCAAGTAGACCTTCAGGTTCCTGACAGGCCACTCCTTCTCTGGCTTGTGGCTCTGAGGGGAAGAGGAATGCAGCACCAGGTTGGGGGCTGCGGGTCCACCACCAGACCTTTTGTCACCCATCCCCACCTGCTGTAGCCCACACGGATGCCAGGATGGATTCTGTACCCCTGGCAGGCAGGAAGGAGAAACCATAGGGATGTGGTGATGGGGAGGGGGCTCAGCCCAGGTCTGGGCTTGCCAAAAGGGCACAGGTAGAGGGGAGGGGACACAGGAGGCTTGTCCCTGTGGTGAGGTCCCCCAGAGATGGTGCCAGTTGCTTTCAGAGCTGGGACCAGCACTGGCACATTATGATGGGGTCTCAAGAGCCTGGTATTAGACATCCTTCATGGGGACACCCATATCGCACCTCTCCTCAGCATCATGGTAACAAGCAATAGAATGAGAGGAAACGGCCTCAAGTTGCACCAGTAGATGTTTAGGTTGGACATGAGGAACAATTTCTTCCCCACAAGTGTTGTGAAGGCCTGTCCCAGGCTTCCCAGGGCAGTGGTGGAGTCCCCATCCCTGGAGGGGTTTCAAAGCCGTGGAGATGTGGTGCTGAGGGCCATGGCTTAGTGGTGACCTGGCAGTGCTGAGTTAATGGTTGGACTTGATGAACCTAAAGGTCTTTTCCAGCCAAAACGATTTGATGATTCTATGACTTCATGGCAGTAGCAGCCTCAGCCCCTCTCTGCCTGTAACTCTCTCTGCCCTTTCATCCCCAAATGTCCCACCACTGGCACAGCTCCTCTTTACAGCAGGTGAAGATAGATACCCCAACTCCCTGGTCCCACTTAGGCTAGTGCTGGACTCTCCCACCCTGCACTGAAGCATCCCTCAGTGTGCCAGCTGCCTCACCAAGCATCCTTCCAAGAAGAGGGATGGGGAGAAGCACAGAAACCCCCCATCGTCTCTCTCACACACACACACATCCCTGCAACCCTCTCCTGGCAAAACCAGGGCACCACCAGTGCCAGCCACCTCCTTCCCACGGTCTGTGCCGCAGCAGCAAGATGGTCCAGACATCGCCCATTGCCAGGAAATGTTTTGAAGGGGCAAAGCCCCACAGCTCCTTCCTCTCTCACCCTCTAGTGCTGGCTGTGTCTCACCATACCACACAATCATAGAATGGTTTGGGTTGGAAGAGACCTTCAAAGTCATCTAGTTCCAACCCTCCTGCAGGGAGCAGGGACACCTCTCACTAGGCCCAGGTTGATCAAAGCCCCGTCCAACCCTGGTCTTGAACACTTCCAGGGATGGGGCATCCACAGCTTCCCTGGGCAACCTGTGCCAGTGTCTCACCACCCTCAGAGTGAAGAACTTATTTCTAATTTCTAATCTCAGTTTCCCCTCTTCCAGTTTGAAGCCATCACCCCTCATCTGATCACTACCAGACCTTGTAAAATGTCTCTCTCCAGATTTCTTGTAGGCTCTTTTCAAGTACTGGGAGGCCACAAGAAGGTCTCGCCAGAGCCTTCTCTTCTCCAAGCTATGTCCCAGAATCAGTGGCTTGCTGGGGACCCCAGGGACACCCCACCTGCATCTGTGTGCAAGCAGCATGACTTACAAGAGTCCAACCCAGTGTCTGCCAGATGGGGGAAGCAGTACAGCCCTTTCCCATCTCCACCTCCCTGTGGCAAGGGGGCAGCAAAACCCCCTACGCTGGAGGATGCCAGATAACAAGGGTACAAGCTGATGACCCCTCAATGCTGAGGAGTAACAGGGAGGGATGGCAGCACTGGGGGCAGCTCAGGCACCCCATCACTTGGGGTTGCTGCATCCATAAGCAGGCAGCAATGGGCACAGGCGTGCTGCAGGATTGGATTTGGGATTGACCCTGGCAGCCTTGTAAGGGCAGAGGGCACAGGGGCCCCTGCACACCCCAGTTCAGCCCTCCCGGGCTCCTCTACTCACATTGTCCAGGGGGGAGTTCCGCTGCTTCAGGCTCTGTTCAACAGAGGATGGGGGTTAAAGCAGAGGAGGAGGATGAGCCCCATCAGGACAAGAGGACTCCAACCTCCCTGTACCTCCCACACTGCCCGTGGGCAGGGGACAAGGCAGCACTGGACCAGGGTGCAGGAGCAGAGCAGGGAGAGCAGGGCAGGGACTGAAGAGTAGGGAGCAGAGGTCCCAGCACATCCAGGATGCTGGTGTCCCCCTCCTGAGCCCTTAGGAGCCAACTCTGGACCTGATCTGGGAAAGCTCTGGGTCTAGGAGACCCCCTAGCACTGCTGGGGTCAGAACCATCACTACCTGTGAAATGCCCAGGTGATGCCAACCCCATTGCTGCCTGCAATACTCTGTGATTCCAGCCCCATCACTGCCTGCAGCACTCAGGCAATGCCAGCCCAGTTGCTGCCTGCAATGCCCATGTGATGACAACTCCATCACTGCCTGCAACACCCATATGATGCCAGCCCACACAAGTTCCACGTTTTCAGGGATTCCTGACAAAGGGTCCCAACATGGGACAGCTCAGAAAGAAAATGAAGGCAGTAGAAGGGAAATGAAAGCAGGAGAAGGGAAGGGCAGGCAGGGGAAGGCAGCAGCAGGCAGGGGAAGGCAGCAGCAGGCAGGAGAAGGCAGCAGCAGGCAGGGGAAGGCAGCAGCAGGCAGGGCTCACCCGCACTTCCTTGTAGAGGCGCAGGCAGGTGTGGTTGAGGATGAAGTAGCGGTCATGAAAGCCGGTGCTCAGGCCAAGCCCCAGCAAGTTCCTCTCCTCCCGGAATTTCATCATGCCATGCTTGCAGTCGCCCACTCTGCTGGCTGGGGGCACACACCTGAGCGGCTCCAGCCCCCCAGGGGGGTCAGGCCCCCCGGGAAGGGCGTGGGGTGCAGCCAGATCCCATCCCAGAGGGTAACAGTGAGGGCAACCTCCCCTTGGCTCCCAGCACTGCAGCACATGCGCTGCTGCCTGCTCCCAACCCTGGCAGGATCATCTACTGCACTGCACTGTGTGCAGCATCCAGCCACAATACCATATCACGAGGCTCCCAGCCATGACCCCATACTGGGGAGCTTTCAGACATCACCCCATATTGGGGGGCTCCCAGCACCTGAGCTGGTGCCCTCTCTGACTGCACAGCCAGGCAGGATGTGGTCCTGGGATGGCTGATCCCTTGGGGATTCTCTGCAGGGTTGCCAGCAGCAGGATGGGGAGTTGCTCCCATCCCTGTCCCAATCCCCATCCCATCCCCTCCCCATCCCCATTCCATCCTCACTGACATCCCATCCTCATCCCCATCCAACCCCATCCCCATATTGATATCTATATCCCCCTCCTCATCCACTCCTTCCTTTCCCTGCCACAGCCATGGCTCTCCATCTCCTCACCGAGGTAGATGAGCATGTTCTCCATGGACATCTGCTTCTTCACCACCAGGTAGCTCTCCGTCCCCAGGCAGTGGAGTATGGGCAGGACTTTCTCCGAGTAGTGTAAGGGCCGTTCTGTGGGCCAGAGAGATGGGCAGAGGTCAGGCAGCAGAGGTTGACAGTCACCAAGGTGGGGGATCACATGTGCGTCCCGAGGGTCTGCCAAGGTCCTGTGTGCCCCTGAGCAGACCTCTCATGCAGCACCATCGCCTTGTAATTGGATTAATTTCATGCTGCTGCTGCTGCTTCTTAATTTTCCCCTAGGGAGATGACTTTTGGCCCATGAGCATCAGAGACCTGCAGGGCCTGGAAGGTGGCTGAGGAGCAATCATAGAATCATTTAGGTTGGAAAAGACCTCTAACACCATTGAGTACAACCATTAACCCAGCACTAGCAGGTCACCACTAAACCATGGCCCTCAGCACCACATCTTCATGGCTTTGAAACCCCTCCAGGGATGGGGACTCCACCACTGCCCTGGCCAGCCTGGAACAGCCCTTGACAACCCTTTTGCAGAAAAAATTGTTCCTCAAGTCCAACCTAAACCTCCCCTGGTACAACTTGATGCTATTTCCCCTTGTCCTATCACTTGTTCCTTGGGAGAAGAGACCGACCCCCACCTGGCTCCAACCTCCTGTCAGGGAGTTGTGGAGAGTGAGAAGGTCTCCCCTGAGCCTCCTTTTCTCCAGGCTCAACAACTCAGCTCCCTCAGCCACTCCTCACAACACTTGTGCTCTAAACCCTTGCCACCACATGTTGCAATTGCAACATGCATGCTTTGAAAAGGTAAGTGATCTGCAAACGTGCTTGCAAAGATATGCACAGAGGTATTTCAAATATGTGTGTTTCCACAGAAGCTAAGGGGTCAGTCAAGAATCTCATCAAAGTTCACAGGTGAACAGTCATTGTTAGGCTAATTTTAATCCCCTCAGGCCTGAAGATCATAGCATCATAGGGTCACAGGATGCTTTGGGTGGGAAGGGACCTTTCAAGCTCATCCAGTCCAACCCACCTACAGTCAGCAGGGACATCTGCAACTAGAGCAGGTTGCTCAGAGCCCCGGCCAACCTCACCTGGAATGGTTCCTGGGATGGGGCATTTGCCACCTCTCTGGGCAACCTGGGACAGAGTATCACCACCCTCAGCATCAACAATTTCTTCCTTCTCTCTGGTCTAAATCTCACTCATTTAGTTTAAAACCATCACCCCTTGTCCTGTCACAACAGGCCCTGCTAAAAAGCCTGTCCACATCTTTCTGACAGGCCCCTTGAAGGACTGAAAGGCCACAAGAAGGTCTCCCCAGAGCCTTCTCTCCTCCAGACTGAACAACCCCAACTCTCTCAGCCTGGCCTCACAGCAGAGGGGTTCCAGCCCTCCCAGCATTGCTGTGGCCCCCTCTGGCCCTGCTCCAACAGGTCCCTGTCTCTCCTGTGCTGAGGACTCCAGAGCTGGACCCAGAACTACAGGGGAGCTCTCACCAGAGCAGAGCAGAGGGGCAGAATCCCCTCCCTTGACCTGATGGCTCCTTTTTATTTTAAGGGCTGGGTGGTGCTCAACTTATCATGCTGCTTTGGTGCTTCTCCAAGCAGAGGGGAGCCTGAGCTTGATAGTTTGGGCTTGGCAAGGACCAAACCATCTCAGCAGAGGCTTTCACTGATGCCCAGAGCACTGCCGGGGTCAGCACTCTGCCCATCCCCCTGCCAGGCACAGCTCCCAGGCACACACAGGCAGGCCCAGGGACTCATCCTGCTCATGTTTGCTGCTGCTGCCTATGGGCATCCCAGGGCTGCTGCCTTTGGTGGCCAGAGAGTCCAGACATCCCCACCAAGCTTCAAAGGCATTTGAGCCCCTGAGGATGCAGACAGATGCCTGGCCCAAACCACCAGCCCATGGGCAGCCCTCAGCCACGTGCAACCCGGATGTGGCAAGCAAAGCTGCAGCACCACAGCTGTCCTCCCCAGAGTGCCTGGAGCCCGTCCCAGCATTGCTCCATGGTGTGGTCCTCATGGGAAACTTCTCATCTCCATCCCATCTCCACCTCCATCTCCAACCCTGTCTCTATTTCCATCTCCATTCCATCCCCATCCCAATGTTCATCTCCATCCCCATCACCCTCTCACCCCCACACTAACCTGCCTCCTCCCTCTCATTCACTTCAAAGCAGCTCCAATAGTCCTTTTCCTTCATCATGATTTTCCTCCGGTCCAGGATCTCAAAGGTGAGCTCCTCAGCTGTCATTGTAGCTGGGATCTGTGAGGGAAGGGACAGGTCTCAATCAGCAAGTGTCACCCTCATGACAGCTCAAAGCATCCCCCCCATGCCACCGCAGAGGTTTGGGCACCTGACAGAGGGTCCCTTTCCTCTTTGTGCCCCCTGCTCCACCACTCACCTTTATGTGCTGCTCTGCCTCTGTCTTCTTCTCCTCCAAGTAGACAGTGCAGATGAAGTCCCCAGCTTGCTGGAGGGAAACAGGAAAGCCTTTCAACCTGCAGCTTCCCACACATGGGTTGAATCCTCCCCACGCAGTGTGGACACCCCTTTCCAGAGGCATCTACAGGAGATGCTAGAGCAGGCAGTGAGGTCCCCATGAAAAGAAGGTGCCCCAGGAAGGTTCTCATGTCCAGAACCCACCTGTGTCCCACTGGATGCTGCTTCCCGCATCTTCATGATGGCCATGATCTCATCCTGCTGCTTCTTCATCTCTTGGTCATTGACCTGCCAAGGAAGCCATCAGACCACCCTTTTGTTTCAGTGCAGCAACAGATGTAGGATGGGGTCCCCAGGGGAATCTGCTCCCCTGCCCAGAGGTGCGAGCACCTCCATGCTCAGGAGTCTCAAGGGTTTGCATGGACATGGATCCCCCTCCCCTCATCTCCAAAGCAAGGTGTCTTCAGAGAGTAGATCCAGCTTTCTGGGGTGGGGAGGGAGGGGATGTGAACCTACGTTAAAGATCTTCACATAGTGGCTGATGAGGTCCTCCACTACGTGTCCTGCCTTGTAGTCCTTCCCATCTGTCTGGAAGAGCGTGGGCCCAAAGACGATGGCCAGGTTGTGAGTGTTCATCTGGTTCTCCCTGGAGAACCGTTGGACTCTGTGGAGAACCCTGTGATGATTCCTGCCCCTGAGACCCTCCAGGACCCTCCCTTCAGCCTTGCCAAGGGGGATGAGCCTCACTTCACAATGTGATGCTTGGCTTTGTGCACAGCTTGACCTCAAATCCAACCCCTTTCCTTGCTTGAGGTGTGGAAAGAGGGACAAAGGCTCATCTCCACCTCACAGCCTCCCCAGGACCCCACAGCAGACAGGACAATGCCCCATGGGGGCTGGGGGACACCAGGCTCAGATGTGCCGTGGATCTGCCACCCACATCATACCGAAAGAGGTGGTTGATGAGTGCCTTCAACGTGGCCCGGTTCACTGTGGGGAGGGTGCCCAGAAGCCGCCGGTACTGACTGATCTTCTCCTCTTCATCCTCTAGGGCTGCAAGAGAGAGGATGAGTACAGAGGGGAAGGAAGGTGAAATTAAAACCCACAGCCCCATCATCCCTTCTCCAGACACCATCTTGGACATTCCTGCCCAACATAGGGATTGAGCATCCCAGCTCCACAAAGTCAGAGCATCCCAGCTCCATGGGGCTAAATTATCCCAGATCCACAGGGCTGGAGCATCCCAGTACCATGGGGCCAGAGCACCCCAGTTCCATGGGAACAGAGCTTCCCATGGCTGAAACATCCCAGCTCCACATGAATAAAGCATCCCAGCTCAGCAGGACCCAAAGCATCCCAGTTCCATGGGGCCAGAGCATCCCAGAGCTGGAACATCCCACTTCCATGGGGCTGGACCATCCCAGCTTCACAGTTCCACAGCACCCCATCTCTGTGAGGCTGGATCATCCCAGCTCCACAGGGACAGAGTATCATAGTTCCACAGCACCATGGCTCGTGGCTGTTTAGCTGCTGGGTGTGTCCATCCCCAGTATTCAGGGGCCAGATCCAGCAGAGAAGGGCGGGTGGGTCTGGCTCCCTGCCCTGTCTCAGCCCCAGCTGTGCTGAAGCATGAGGCTGCACAGGGTCAGCATGGGTGTGTTCTGCTCCCCACCCACCAAGCAAGTCTGTAGAACATGTGGGGCCCAGATGTGCTCCCCCACCACCACACAGCCTGGAGGAGAGAATGAAGGAGGCTGCAGCAGAGCCAGGGAGACCGACAGCCTTGTCCCATTACCCTTACAGTAACCCCCAAGGGCTCACCTGTCGCCCACAGCCAGTCCTGGGCCCACTGCCTGGTGAAGAGCCCATCCCCAAGGTCGCGGAAGAAGCGTTTGAGGGTGTTGGCAACATCGTCCACCTGGTGCTCACCCTCCTTCAGACAGACACTGCGGGCATCCCGGCGCAGCATCTCCAGCAGGCCGGTGGTCTTGGAGTTCTGCCCACTCTTGCGGTAGATGCCCTCAGACGTCAGTCCTGCATCAGAGCCGGTGGGATGAGGCTGTCCCATGAGGGACAAGGGCTTTTCCCAGCCCCCCACCCGTCCACTGGCTCCCCATCAAACAACAATGTCAGGGAACTGGTTCTGCAGTGCTTCCCATCCCATAGGTGTTGCCATGGCTGCTGAGGAGCTGCAGGCTCAAGCCAAAGCCCTGGTCCAGACAAAGCCCTCCCACAGAGCTGAAGCAGATGCTCGGGGAGGGAGTGACACGTGTCACTAGTGTCACTTGTTCAACACATTCATCAATGACCTGGATGAAGAGACTGAGAGGACCCTCTGCCAGTTTGCTGATGGTACAAAACTGTGAGGAGTGGCTGACACACCAGAGCTGTGCTGCCATTCAGCCAGACCTGGACAGGCTGGAGAGTTGGACGGAGAGGAACCTCATGAAGTTCAACAAGGGCAACTGTAGGGTCCTGCATCTGGGGAGGAATAATCCCCTGCACCAGTACAGGGGAGGGGTGACCTGCTGGGAAGCAGCTCAACAGAGAAGGGCCTGAGAGTGATGGGGGACAAGCTGCCCATGAACCATCAGTGTGCCCTTGTAGCCAATGCCAATATTTTCCTGGGGTGCATGAAAAAGAGTGTGGCCAGCAGATCGAGGGAGGCTGTCCTCCACCTCTATCTGCCCTAGGGAGGCCACATTGGGAACGTTATGTTCAGTTCTGTACTCCCCAGTTCAGGAGAGACAAGGAACTACTGGAGAGAGTCCCGTGGAGGCTCTAAAGATGCTGAGGGAACTGAAACATCTCTGTGCTGAGGAAAGGCTGAGAGACCTGCAGCTGTTTAGCCTGGAGAAGACTGAGAGGGGATCTGATCAGTGCTGATCAATAACTAAAGGGTGGAGGTCAAGAGGATGGGGCCAGACTTTTGTCAGTGGTGCCCAGTGACAGGACAAGGGGCAATGAGCACAGACTGGAACACAGAAGGTTCCATCCGAACAGAAGGAGAAACTTCTTTGCTGTGAGGGTGCCAGCACCTGGCCCAGGCTGCCCAGAGAGGTTGTGGAGTCTCCTTCTCTGGAGAGATTCCAAACCCTCCTGGACAATGTAATCCTGGGCACCCTGCTGTGTGTGACCCTGCTGGAGCAGGGCGGTTGGATGACGTGATCTCCAGAGATCCCTTCCAACCCCTACCATGCTGCGATTCTATGTGTTGGGTCTCAAGCTGCCACGTTACACCAATGGGAGGTGACCCAAGCACTGCACCTTGGTCCCAGCTAGCATCCAGTGATGGCTGACGGCACATACCGCACTGGGTGATGTAGTCGATGCAACGATCCACCAGCAGTGGGACATCCGACTCCGTCAGCTGCTGCTCCGACAAGGTGTCCCCGCAGCTGCCTGCAGCCTTCTGGATGTCATGGACCCAGCCCAGGAAATCCAGCTTCCTCTCCCCCTGGATGTACAGAGTCCTGCCGGCCAGCCCGGCTTTAGCGGGAGGACAACTACCATGGGGGACCAACTACCACCCCAAACCCCACCGCACAGCCAGAACCCATGGGAAAGCTTGTCTCAGAGGTCTGGGGATGGTCCTGACTATCTTTTGGGGGTGCCCAGTCATCATGAGGAGTGTGAAGCACCCCAAGATGAGATAGGACTTGGGCAGGATGCGATATTTAGCTGGAGGGGTCTACCCCCCACCACCACCCTCTGCTCTTACCTCCGCCTCTCCACTAGCACCAGCACCTCATTGTCTCCCTGGATGGCTGGAAGAGGAAGACAGAGATCACATCATGCAAGAGAACATGGGGTGCGCTGTCCCCACTCCCAGCCCCAAACAGGTTCAACTCCAGCCCAAAGAGCAGCTTTCTGGGGATGAGGAAGAGTATGGAGAGGAGGAAGAGAGGCTTGCATCCCCCCTGCAGAGGGGCACCAAGCTCCATCAGAGAAGCATCCACCACCCCACATCAAAAGCTGTGTGCAAGCCAGCTGCTCAAGGCAGGATTTAGGGGACACCCTGCCTCCAGCCCCAGCCTGGTGGGTCCCCATGATGGGGCAGACACCCACAGAGCTCCTGCAGCTTGCGCAGCTGGAGAGGCTCCTGCCGCTCGCCGTCTTCAAAGCAGACATGGAGTGCGGAGCCAGCCAGGGCGAACCAACCCTCCTTGGCTCGCTCCAGGTTGAGGCCGCCCTTGTAATGCAGCCGGCCAAGTCGCTTGAAGTCGAGAGCCAGCAGCTCCTCGGCGCGGGGGTGGACGAAGGACTGATCCAGGGAGAAGAGAAACCCATCAGCATCTTGACACCTTGGTCCCTCCAGCACCCACAGCCACCCCTAGCCCACCGTGTCCTACCTTAGCTATGGACTTGAGCCACTCCCGAGCAAAATCGGGGCTCTCCAGCCCAAAGAGGTAGAGCCTCTCTGACTCAATGTACACCTCAAATGTGCTCTCAATCCTGCAGAAGAGAGTAAAAGGGGAGGCTAGATGCCCATGGGTGGTGGGATGGAGCTGTGGGGTGCCATGGGCATCCTGGGTAGGGAGAACATCCTGCTGAATGTCAGCCATCGGCTCTGCCGACAGCTGATATTGTTTGGGATCCCCCCTATATCCCCGGGCCTTCCAGCATCCTCCCACAGGCAGCACAGGGGCTGCAAAGGGGTTACAAAGGGGTTACAAAAGGGTTGCAAAAGGGTTACCAAGGAATTGCAGAGGGGCTGCAAAATGGACTGCAAAGGAGCTGCAAAGGGGCTACAAAGGAGTTGCAAAGGGGCTGCAAAGGGGCTACAAAGGGGTTGCAAAGGGGCTGCAAAGGGGACTGCAGAGACTACACAGAGGCTGCAAAGGGGCTGTAAGGGGACTACGAAGGGACTACAAAGAGGTTGCAAAGGGGCTACAAAGGGGTTACAAAGGGATTACAAAGGGAACTGAAAAGGGGCTGCAAAGGTTTTACAAGGACTCCTTACAAAGACAGCTGGGCCAGGCATGCCGTAAGTGGTTGGGGACAGAAGCCACCCCACTGTGAGCGAGGCAGCAGCTATGCCCAGCCCTGCAGGAGTGGAGGGGACACTACAGGGATGCTATAGGGTGTAGTAGGGGTGGGGTACAGCCTTACCCATGTGTGTGGGGAGGGTTGTTGACCAGGCACACGATCTCCTCCACCCTGATCTCGCCATTGGGCACAGCATTTCGGTCATTCTCATAGTAGCTGAGAACACCGTCCTGCAGCGTGCACCAGCGCCGGCTGAATTCTGCGTGGCACAGGATGGCACTGGGCAGCCCCGTGTGCTCCAGGCCAGCCTGAGGTCACCCAAAAGCCTAGGCTGGGTGACCTCACAGCACCCATGAAACAAGAACCACCCAGGTGATGCTGCAGCTTCCTGGTGCCTTTGCAGCACCCCTGGGGAGCATGGGATGGTGCAATCCCCCCACCAACCTTCCCAGCACTCCTTCTGGGGCTGTCTCTGAGCCCTGCCATCCTCCTGTACCCCCATTTCCCAGCTCCATGGGCCCCCACATACCTTCCGGGCCCTTTCGCTCACTGACAGGCTTGGCCATGGAGGGGGTCTTGTAGAGGAAGCCATTGTGGGTAACAGAGGGCAGAGGCACTGAGTAGGACTTCTCTTCACCACCCCCCACCTCCAGGCGTGGTGTTTCTGCAAAGGAGGTGAAAGCCTATCACAGGGGTCTGCACCCCCCCACCAGAACCCCCACAGAGTGCTGCTAGTCTATATCCCACAACCCCATATCCCACTGCAGACCAACCCTAAGCACTGAGCTGGGATGGGGACATTATGGGAAGGTGGGGACCAGACTCCCCCATCAGTGAGGTCTCTCCCAGTCTACACCAGGCCCCAGCTGCTTCATGGGAGGAGAAGGGCAGAACATCACAACCCCTGTGGCTGAAATAACCACCCAGGGCTCTGCCAGAGCCTTGCCACGTGACCACAGGTGCATCCCCCTGCCTCAGTTTCCCCATCTTGCCTGCTGGCAAGAGGGATCCTCCCATTTCCTCCAGGAACCAGGCAGACATGGAGTGCAGAAACACCCCTAAAGCACCTCCAGGTCCAACCATGGGGCTGCACAGAGCTCTAGAGATGGGGAAACCCAGGAAGATTCAGAGCTCTGCTCCAGCAGCCCAGCCCTGCTCCACGCACAGCATGGGGCTCCTCGACCCTGGCTATCCCAGCATTCCAGAGATGACTTCCAGAGCCAACCATGGCAAGATGAGCTCAGAGGCTTGGTTTTCTCCAGCTCACCGGGGTGGCTGGGAGGCCTCACCGCTCTCCCAGACCCCTTTTGTGCTGACATGTCTGGAATAGCAGGGCCAGCCCCAATTCTGGGCAAGCTCCAACTTCCGCCGGACAGACTTGGCTGCCGAGGCAATGAGGGAGGTGACGGCTACGGCAAATTCTGGCTGGCCCCAGTACACCTCCATCCCAGCTGCCCAAGCTTTCCAGGACCGGAGGTTCACCCTGCACTGGGGTGCAAGTCAGTCCCATGGGAGCTATCAGCCCACCCGGAGTGGGGCTCAGTGGGGTGGGCATGTTTAGAGGGACAGGAAGGTGGGTTTTAGTGAGCAATGCTCTGCAAAACAGGCAGATCTCCCTGGCCCCAGTGAGGATGTTGGAGGTGGGGGCTGCCTGGCTGACAGAGGGACATCCCCTGAGTCTGCCAAGCCAGGACAGTGTGGGAAAGCTGGTCCAGTCTCTCTCAGTGTCCCTCACAGTGCTCAGACCACCAGCCTCCATTCCCACTGGGGCTCTGGACCAGTGTCCCTGTCTGCGATGCAGCCTATGCCTCCCTGGCTCCCTGCCAGCCCTGTCCCAATGGCACAACGGGCTCCCCAAAGCTCTTCTCCCAGGGTGCACAGAACCCAGCAGCAGCAAGCAGCTGTGCTGGGAAGCTGACAGGTAGGATATGTCCCCCGGGACACCCAGCAGCTCTTCTCCCTGGCTCCGGGAATGCTGGAGGTGGGTTTAAGCAAGCCCATGGTGGGCTTCAAGGGTTCAGCTCTTACCGGAGGTTTTGTTGTGGAGCAGGAACTCCATCTGCAGCCTCTGTCCACTCTTCTCAGCCAAGGCCAAGGGCGTTGGGCACTCGGGGTCCCCGGTGGCACAAGTCACGGCAGCCCCGCAGAAGAGCAGAGCCTGCGTCTCTGCCAGGTCACTGGTGGTGACGGCTGCACACAGAGCCTGCGGAAGAGCCAGGAAGGACTGCGGGTGAGGCCAAAGTCTCCCGAGAAGGCAGAGAAGAATCCCAGTGAAAGGGGCCGGGTGGGAGCACGGCGAGCAGCCGGACCCCCACCGCCGCCACCCGGCCGCCTGGGCAGGACAAAGGAGGCTGGAACTAGGAGGAAAAAAGTTTGGAGCGGGCGGCAAATCCCTCCCTTAAGGAGCCGGGCTGAAGTCATACGGCAGCGGGGCGGGCCGGGTTAGCCGGAGTAGAAAAACAAACAAGCCCACATGCGAATTCCCGCTGCAGCCCAGGCCCCGGCCTGCCCCCAGCCCTGCCGCAAACACACAGAGCCGGGGCGGGGGCGGGCAGCGAAGGACCGGCGAAGGTCCCTCCTGGAGACCCCAGGCTTCAGCTCGGGGTGCACCGTGGGGATACAGGGTGTGCCATGGGGGATCGGGGATACAGGCAGGGATCCGGCAGGGAAGGAGGGTGGGAAACCATCTAGCCCCACGTACGAGGCTCGGACAGACACCTTGCTCCCCAAAACAGCCACAGGACCCCAGGTCAACACCACTTAGCACCCAGGTGGGACCCTCAAGATGGTGCCTGGCCCCTGGGGGCCACTGACCCTGTCAAGCTCTTCCTGATTGCCGAAGAGAGGGTGGTAGCGGCGGTATTTGCCCTCCCGGTATTTGGCGATGAGGAAGCGCCTCCTCTCCTGGCTGCTGCTGGTGGGGGTGATGGCCTCGCTGGGGGGCACATTGGCAGCCCAGAACTGGTTGGCCACGGCATTGCCAATCTGGTGGAAGAGCTGCAAATGCAAGGAGAAGCCAACGTGATGGGGCTGCCTGGGCAATGGAGTGTGGCTGGGTGTAGGGAGGGGGGCTTTGTGGGGAGTCTCCGGGGGTCTGGGATGAGCATGGCAGTAGCTGTGCTTACAGGGATGTTCACAACCTAAAGCCACCCCAGAGAGCAGCAGGGGTGCAGGCAGAGCACAGTGGTGATAAAAGAGGGTGCTCAGGGAGTGGGGACCCAGGGTGGGCAGGATGCAGGAGCACCCACCCACTGCAGGCACGAAGGGCTGCTCCCTGCCCAGCCCCATATTCCAGCAGCAGCAGCTCAGCCCCAGTGTCTGGCAGCCCCCACAGCCACTGACCCTCCTTCCAGCCCCACAAAATCACATCTGGAAAGCAGCAGCCAGCTGTGGGTGAGGGGTGAGGGGGGATGCTCAGCATCCATGGGGTGGATTTTAAGGGGTTTCTGTGGCCTCTTGCTATCCTGCTGCCCAGCACCTTGCAATGCTCAGCCTACCACTTAACCACTTAACAGGGAAACCCACATCACCCCAGCAAGCCCATGGGGTGCTCTGCCAGCACCCCCAGGCTCTTTGGGGTGACATGAGTGCTCCCCAGGGGTCAGGGAAGGGCTGAAGTAGGGGGTGGGATGGCAGGAGGATGCTGGCAACAGCTCCCCACCAGCTCAGAGGGGTTCAGGGCAGCCTTCCCAGAGAGGGGATGGGAAGAGAAGCAGCCACAAGCAGCAGCTGGAAGCGTTTGGGGGCTCGGGGAACAGGCGATGCCGGAGGCAGGGTGGGACGCCAGGCAGGAATGCAGGATCTGACAGGGATTGCTGGGAAGAGCAGGGCCAGCCAGGGTCTGGAAATGGCAGCCAGGTCGGGTCTGGTAACAAATCCAAGGTCCCTCCCACCCGCCCGGGCGCTGGCTTCACTGACACATTCCTCGGCGCCGGCAGCCGAATCGCTTCAGGGGGCTGCTCTGCTGCTTGGCCCCATGCCCTAGCCCCGTATCCTGGCCCCACAGCACTGTAGCAATCTCCCCATGGACACACAGACACTGTCAGTCTGCGGCACAGGCACACAAGTGCCGCTTGTCCTCGATGGGTGCTTCAGGCCATGGGGATGGGAATGGGGGGCTGCTGGGGGTCCCCTCCCCAACAAAGCCACACCACAGCGTCACCCCAAGGGGCTTGGATTGGGCTGGACAAACTCTATCATGCTCCTCCAGTCCCCCGTCCATAGCCAGCAGGTCTATGGTAGGGAGGGGATGAGGTGTCTCCCTCAAAAAAGGGCTTTGGGGGCTGGTCTGCACCAATACCTCAACCATCTCCTCCGTCCACACCTTCCCGTCCATCTTCAGGCTCCGGACTTTGGTGATGCCAGGGCCCAAGCCCCGATGCTCTCCTGCCAGTGAGATGAGCTCTTAGGGACCTGCTTTAAGGTGGGAGAGGCCAAGTGTCCCCCACACCTTGACCCATCATCCCCACCCAGGACAGGAGGTGCACTGCCCCTTCTCACCCCCCTCCCCAGGATTCAGGTACCTGCGCATCTCTTGCAGATGACAATGCAGAGGTTAATGGAGGCCCAGTCAGGCTTGGGAGAGCCACAGTCAGCGCAGAAGCGGTTGGACTCCACCGCCCAGATTCTCTCTGCCACCTCTGAGTTGGAGAGAGCCTCAGCAATGGACTGCTGCATAGCTTCCACCCACTCCTCCTTCTCCTGGTCCAAGTCGGCTGAGAAGCTGCCATTGGGGACAGGGATGAGGGATGGCGTGGCCACGGGGAGGGACAGCACTGCTGACACCCCCTCCCCTCCCTCAGCTCACCTGAAGATCCTGTACGGCGTGGTGAGGTCAAAGCCCCGGCGGTCCACCTCCTTGACATTCCCCACATTCATCTCGATGTAGGTGATACCGATCCCCAGACGATAATCCTGGTGGGCAGAGGGGTGAGGCAGGGCAGTGGGGGGAGGAGAGGGATGTACAGATGGTGTGCTGCCTGCAGAAGCTGGTGCCAGTGCTACCTGTGCTGCTGCCCACCCACTGCACCAGTGCTGATGGCTGCAGGGCCTCACGTCCCTTCCCAGCCCAGCTGCCAGTTCATGGGTTCTGGAGCAGCAGCAGCAGTGGGTGTGATGGTCGTGGCAGACTCTGGGCTCAAAGCTGATGGAGAGGGGGGGCTGCATCTTGGGGGTCACCAGCCTGAGGGGTCTGAGCCATTCCCGTTTGAGGGTTGGCAGCCCCGGGGTGCCCCAGCTCACTGCTACTCTGCTCAGGCTGTGGGACATGAAGGTAGGGGGTCCCCATTCAAAGGTCAAGGTCACCAGGGTCCCCCATGGCAACCCAGTCACCCCCAGCCACTCACCTCTGCATTCTTATAGAGGAAGACTTTGTCCCCAGCCACCGCCACGAAGAGCTTGTGCTTAAACCCCCGTAGCTCCAGGTAGCCACTCTTGTCAGCTATGTCAGCAGCACTGTTGGTAGTCAAGGACATCAATGTCCTCTCTGGAGCTTTGCTCCTCCGCTCCTCCACAATCTGCTGCAGGGTCCGTATCCACTCATTACGATCCGCTGCGGGGCCAGAAGGGAGATGGGTCAGGATCAACACAGGGCCAGGAATCTCCACGGCTCATTCCTTGGGCCATGGAAGGGGGAGCAGCTGGGGCCACCCAGGAGCAGAAACCCCCATTGCTCACCATCGCTCTCAGCCCGAAACACGAAGTTGCGGTTGTTGGTGATGACCTCAAATTTCTGGTCCCCAATGCTGGCAATGCGGGAGATGGAGGAGACGGGGATGAATCGCTTGGAATAGGCGTCCTGGGTCAGGGCAGAGTTTGGGGAGAGACACACTGCTCACCACCGTGACTTTGGGGAGATAGGATGCGTACCACCCCAGGCTCGCAAAGCTGAGAGCATCCCACATCCCATCCCAGGGCCAGGATCACCCCAGCACCAATCTGTTGCTTTTCCCTGTGATGCTGCCCCTTGCCATGGCTGGGATGCCCAGCAGAATATGACCTCTCTGGAACAGGTCCTTCACCACCTACTCACCCCAAGTCCCTAAATCGTCCCTCCCTACTCACCTTTTCACTGTCAAAATAGCGGAGGTAGTCAGCATCAAGCTTCACCCAGCGCTTCTGGTAGATGTAGGACCTGGGAAGAAACCAGAGGGACCAGTTGGAGGGGATGGGGTGACCCGGCTGTACCCTCAGCATGGGGTAGGCAGAGGGAAGTGGGTGCTGCAGCCCACCTGAGGCAAGTGCTGCTCCCAAGAGAGGTATTGGGGTGCAGGAAGGGTGGTGTGCATCCCCCATGGCTGGAGCAGTCCCCTCCTTGCTCATCCCTCTCTGGCCGTAGCCCCTTGGCACAAGCTGTACCATGCTGGGCAGCCCCAGCAGCTCCAGGCTGCACCGCGTGCCCTTGAACTTGGGGCGATCCCACATGTGCCTTCATGCCCCAGTTGACAAAAGCCTGGGGCCACCTTGGCATTGATCCTGTGCCACGGTCCCAGCCTTTGTGTCACTGCTGGGGACAGCGCTGGTGACTTCACATTTTCCTCCAGGCACCAATTAAAACACTGATCTGGGAAAAGGGGCTGCCCCTAAAATCTCTCTCCCCCAAAAAAATCCTTCTTTGCAATTACTGCTCAAGTCCTACATGCTGGTGAGGGTTCAATCCAGGGGACACATGCTGGGGCTGGTGGCTCTTGTGTGGCAGAGAGATGGAGCTGGAGGGGTGGAGACACCTTAAGGGGGACCCCTAGGCTGAAGTAGAGCCCACTGGGGACCCCTTCATCCTCCTCAGCCCAGCATACAGGCTGGCTACCCAGCGCAGGGTAGGGCATAAACCCCGCAGCCCATCCACCCTGGCATCAGGGCTGCAGGAGAAGCCAAGCCAGCTCCAACCACCAGCCCCAGCTCCAACAAGCCCTGTGGTTGAGCTCCCCTCCCTGCCACGCCAGCCCCCAGCCCCAGCCGCTGTTGCTTAAGGGCTTGTTTGCTCAGGGAGGGTTTCGCCATCGCTGCACGTGACCTCAGTGCTCAGCCTTTACGTAACCAGCAACCGCGATCAAAAGCATTCGGCTCTGCCATAGGCTCGCCCAGTCCCTGTCCCGTGGGGTGCAGAGACCCCTCAGTCCTCTTCTGACCTCCAGCTGCTGAGAGGTCAGGAGTTCTGGTTTTCTTTCCATCACCTTCCCCAGGCTCCATCTCCCCTACAAGCACTGCCAGAGTATGTTCCCAGGGCCCTTCCAGCTGCTCTCACTTCCCGAGCAGCCAGGCTGCAAACAGCCCCAGCTTCCTCCTCCTCAGCAGGACTGCAGCCTCAGGGATTCCTCAGAGCCCAAATGAAGCAGCCCCCAAATATCCCTCCAGTCTCCTGCTTGAGTTTTGCCCCTCAGGTGGCATAGACACTCTTTGAGTGGGTTCCCTGCTGGTATGGGGACAAGTGTGCTCGCTGTGCACACTGGGCTCTCACTGGGTTTGCTGGACTCCATGGATTCCCTGGGTTTGCTATGCTCACTGGGCTCCCTGGGCTCACAACACATGCTGGGCTCACAGGGCTCTCTGTGGTTGCTCACCCTCAAGCACACAGACACACACCTAGAAGCCCCCATAGTTTTACTTCTGCAACCCAGCAGCTCTGCACCATGAGCCACCGGCGTTGGAGCTGCAAAACAGCGGGGTTTGGGATGCAAAATGCAGAGACTGAGGCTGAAAAATGCTAGGGTTGGGGCTGTCATACCCTCCCGTGGGGGGTACACCACACCCGTGTGCCTCTGGATGAGGAGCCATCCCAAACACCCCACTTCTCCTCCATCAGCTGCTCTTTGGGATGGCGGATATTTCAGGGTTTCCAGGAGCTTGTTTCCTAGAAAGTCCAATCTCCAGAACAAGGCCAAGGGGAAGTTCAAGTTGTAGCCTTCCCTTCTCCTCCTTCTCCTCCTCCTTCTAAGCTGGCTCAGTGCAACCCTTGGTGGCAGCTTCTCTGAGGAAGGCTCTTTCACCAAAAAATAGGCATTTTTAACCTAAATCAGGGGATAGGAAGGAGTGGAAGGAATCCCTTGGGGTGGCTTTTCACCAAAGAAAGGTTACTGAGCAGGAATTACAGGCAGAAAAAGAAGGAAGCATCACAAACCTCACATACCAAGGCACCAAGGCAGGGGGGACAGTCCGCGTTGCCCCCAGCATGTCACTTACCCCTGCGGCGGGTTCTTGTCTAGCCACCCCGCTTTGATGGTAGGCGAGAGTGGAGCAATGGCAGCAGTGGCCTCCATGGTGTCACTGAGTGTGCCGGGGCTGCTGACAGAGAAGGTGGAGGCTGGCAGGCAAGGGCTGAGGCTGTTGTCACTCCAGTTGCTGCCACTGCTGGGGACGAGGAGCCAAGGGAGGGGGGTTAAGAGCTGGTGCTTTCCCTGGGGTGGGGGCAGGCTCGGCCACGTCCCCCCCTTCTCGCACGCTTCAACATCCATTTGTCCTTCCCTGAGGCACAGGCAGTGCAAGCACTGGTTGTGCACAAGCAGGAACCCTGGTGACAGTCCCCGAGGTGGGAGTCCCAGCATGTCCCCCAGCTGCCAGGACAGCAGAGATACAAATCCCAGCCCTGGAAAGGAGGGCAGGGGCACCCACAGAGCCAGAACCCCAAATACAGAGATGTGAAGAGTTGCTCTTTGCTTGTGTATACACACATGTGCTCCCCGACATGAGTATTGACTGTGTGCACACAGTCAATCTCGTGAAGCCATGTGGACACAAGAAGCACACGCACACACACACACACACACCGGCACCCCCACTCTTGCATCCCAGGCTGGATTGATGGGCTGAGGCAATGGGATGAGGTTCCACAAGGCCAAGGGCTGGCTCCTGACCTTGGGTCAAAACAACCCCCTGCAAAACTCCAGGCTGGGGCAGAGTGGATGGAACTGCACAGTGGCAAAGGACATGGGGGTCTTGGCCAACAGGCAGATGAAGATGAGCCAAGGTGTGCCATCCTGGCTTGGATCAGCACTAGTGTGGCCAGCAGGACTAGGGCAGGGATCATCACCCTGGATTGGGTACTGGGGAGACTGGCCTTCAAATGCTGGGTTCAGTTTTGGGGGCCCTCACTCCAAGAAGGACATTGAGGGGCTGGAGAGTGTCCAGAGAAGGGCAACAAAGCTGGGGAAGGGTCTAGAGCACAAGTGTTGTGAGGAGTGGCTGAGGGACCTGTGGTTGCTCAGCCTGGAGAAAAGGAAGCTCAGGGGAGATCTTTTCACTCGACAACTCCCTGAAAGGAGGTTGGAGCCAGGTGGGGGTTTTTCTCTTCTCCCAAGGAACAAGAGACAGGACAAGAGGAAATGGACTGAAGTTGCACCAGGGGAGGCTCAGATAGGACCTGAGGAACAATTTTTTCTGCAAAAGTGTTGTCAAGAGCTGTCCCAGGCTCCCCAGGACAGTGGTGGAGTCCCCATCTTCAGAGGGCTTTCAAAGACGTGGAGATGTGGTGCTGAGGGCCATGGTTTAGTGGTGACCTGGCAGTGCTGGGTTAATGGTTAGATATGATGTTCTTAAAGGTCTCTTCCAACCAGAACAATTCAGTGATTTTACAGTTCTCTCCTACCCATGCACACACACCCCTGCACAAGCTTCCCCAACTGTGCACAGACACACACACGGGGCAGCTGAGCTCCTACTTGGCAGGGGGAGCATTGTAGTAGTCCTCAATGAGCTCGTCTTCACTGAAGAGGCTGTTGATGCGCCGGGACTGCAGCCGCCCCATCACGGGCTCAGCATCCTCCTGCAAGAGCAGATGTAGCTGACATGGGCAGCCCCGTGCCCTCCCCACTGCCCAAAGCAGGCAGCTTGTGGTGGGGTACCCTTGCTGATCCCCCTCCCTGCCTGCCTGCACTGTGAGGGATAGGCAGGGTGTACAGGGGACAAGATGTAAACTCATCACCCACATTTCCCTGGTCTGCAGATGCCCATGGTGCCAGGAGGTGCCCAAGATGCCAGGAGGTGCTTACGTGGAAGGGCCACACTCCTGTCCACAGTGATGGAATCATGGCCATAGGGAGGAGCTGAGATCCAGAGCTGGTTATTTATAGTTCCCAAAAATGTCTGTGCTTGCTGAAGAAACCTGCATTTCCCCCTCGTTGGCTTGGGCAGGCACACACACGTGGCCAAGAGCTGGTGTGGGGGTGGTAGGGACAGCAGGCTGGTGGTGAACGGTGGTGGTCAGGCAGGACTGGGCAGAGGGGAACCTCTGCCAACAAGTTGCCATGGCTGGTTATTCACAAGTCCTTGCCCTCAGGGCCATGGGTGGCTGGGCTTTGAGGCAGCCATAGCACCATCTCTCCTCATCAGCCTGTTGCCAGGTGAAGGTGGGTGGAGGGACTCCAAGGACCCCTCTCTCCGCTGCAACCCCTCAAATCCATCTAGACCCAGCCAAATTCAGCCTTGGGAGCACAGGGCAGATATAAATCCATGATCCAGAGATTAAATCCAGGCTGCGATGCTGCAGATGTCCACTAGCACGCACTCTGCGCATGTTAAATTTCTAGGGAGGCTGCATGGCTGCTGCTCCCCAGGAACCCTGGTGCTGCCCGCTGGCTTGTCCCAGCACCCATAGGAGACCTGGAGGGTGCTCAGTGAGGCAGAACCCCCTCTCTGCAAACTCCAACCCTAACTGGTATCTTCAAAGCAGCCCAGCGCCAGCACCTCCCCCTTCTAACAGCATCCATCACCCAGCTTGCTCCTCCCCAGCACAAAGCCCCATGGTGGGACAAACCTTGTCGGTCATCTGCCCCACAGGTCCAGCTATTTCCTCCTCCCAGACAGAGTCCTCGTAGTCCGAGTCATCTGCAAAAGCAGAGGGAAGATGCTGGAAATCAGCTGGGGTAGAGTGAAGGGTCCCATCACCCCCTGCCACCACCTCTGCTGGTCCCCACCAGCATAGTGACACACCAATGCTGGAGCCCAGCAGGAAGGACACTGGCACGGTCGGTTTCCCCCTTGCTCTGCCCTTGACAAACAACCTCTGTCGGTGTGACAACGGGGATTTTATCTAGCACTCTGGAAAAGAGCAGGGAAGGGCAAAGTCCTGCTGGTGGCATGACCCTCCTGACGCTGTCAGGAAGAGACTTGAGCGCCACCAAACCCAGCATCAAGGATCTAGTGCCTGTGACCGGCAGCTCCTGCTGATGAGGAGTTGTAGGGGGAGTTCCTACACATTGTTTTACATGGTGGACTTCCCTCCTTTCCCCTCTGATCCTTATCTGCTGCTGGAGAGATGGGAGCAACAAGCTGCTCTCAAGCCTGCATACCCACGGAAAATAAGACAGGAGCAAGAAGCCAGTTCCTCCTCACCCAGCACCCACAGCAGCAGAAATCCTGGCCAGTAAGCACCCATCCTGCAGGGGACAAGTGGCCCCAAGTGGCTTACCCCTTGCAGACACCCTCTCCCAAACCATTGTGATAACATAGACCAGATTTCTCCCAAAATCCTAATCCAGAGAATGCTGATATAGTCCAGAGAGCCCCTCTGCTGGTGATGAGGATGGTCCCAGGCTGTGTGGGGATGAGGGGTGGGGGTAGATTATCTCCCTCGGCATAGGGAGCCACCACCACCATCCCCCACAGATGTTGCAGCACCCAGCACTCACTGTCTTTTGGAGCAGGGAAGAAGCCAACCCATCAGGGCTTGGGGCAGGAGCAATTCTCCTCTCTCTACCTCCTGACAGAATAATCTTTCTGTCCACAGCTTTTCAAACACCGCAAAGCTCCCAGTTAAACCAGTGCCACTTCCCCCTAGACTGCTGGCCAGGCTGGACCCTGGGCGGACACCCAGCATCCCGCAGTGCCCTGCCTTTTCCTCTTCCTTTCAGCAAAGCTATTCAAGATGGATTAGAGCCACTAAATAAAGGAGCAGATAGAGCTGAGTTACTGCTGTTACAGAATTGATGTGGTCAATTTCAGAGACTTTTGGTCCCCCCAGAGCACCCAAATCCCCAGCCCGGATCTTGCACCCCTTGAAAATAGGGTGCAAAAAAACCCTGGAAGGAAAAGAAGGGGATGGAGGAGAGAGGGACCCAGCAGGACAGAGGGACAAACTGGTGGGAGAGGAAGGTGCAGCACTCATGAGATGGGTGGTGACAGATGGGCAGATAGACCCAGCCAGACATCCCAAGGGAAGATTTGGAACAGGGGAAGTTCTGAGGCCCCCTCATACTCACCGAACTCAGGCACGAATGGAAGGTTGGCCTTGAATGGCAGCTCTGGTGGCGGCAGCGGGGCCAGCGGTGGCTTTGTGTGGGGAAGGAGGGTCAGGGGGGGCAGGGGGATGCCGGATGCTCTGTCAGGGACAGGGACCTCCTCTTTGGCAGGGATACTGCAGAAGAGAAGAGCAAGTGCTGCCTTACACCAGCCCCGGACCTCCCCTGCCTAGCCCTGATGCACCCACAACCATCAGCAGAGGGTCATGGGCTGCAGGAGGACCCTGGCACAGCCAAAGGGATCAAGCAACCCAAACCCCAGCAGACCCGAGCCCACAGACCAACTCCTAACAATCTTCTACAGCAAAGGCTTCACCTTGCTCAGATTATACCAGTGCTGTTCTAGCCTGAAAATGCTTTCTGGCAGCCAGCCTCACTTCCCCGTCACTGCCGCCACAGCTCAGGTTCCTTATCTGGCTCTCAAGGACACCAGAAGCCTCCTACAGCCTTGAAACCCACGTCCCAGATCAGGTGTTTTTTTTCTCCTTTAGTCTAAACAGCAGTGATGCTTCCTCAGCTGTTTTGCAGGTGGCCACGGGATCTTCCAAGCAAGTTGGGGATCCCAGAGGTGCTCCCTTCCTACCAGAGTCCCTGTGGCAGGGTGGGCACAGGAGATCCTGGGTCAGCAGGAAGTCCTCTGGAAATGAAGCTTCTCCTGGGTCACTGTCCCCACACTGTGCCACCCATCCCCAAAACTTTGGCCAGGTGTGGAGAGGGACTCCTGGGGACTCTCCTCCTGACAGCAGAGCCCCCCAGGCAGCCGGGCTTGGCTGCTCCTGCCTCTTGTTCTCCACTTGCTTCCTGCCTTCCCGAGAACCGCAGGCAAACAGGCAATAAATAGAAATCTCTGGGGTTACAGCATTTTTAAGGGCAGGAAATTAAAAGGAAGTTTCTTCAGGCTATAAATACATAAGGCACCTGATAGACCAGCCCTGAAGTCAGGGAGAGAGCAAAGCTCTGCTTGCGCCTGCCCTGAACCCATCATAGCTCCATGAGTGGGCCCCAAATAGAATCATCAAATCGATCAGGTTGTAAAAGACCTTTAAGATCATCAAGTCCAACCTGCCACTGAAGCCACCAACCCCATCCCTGACCCCACTACCTCCCACCACAGCTCCAAGCCAGAATAGCAGGTGCAGGACCCCTCCCACAGAGCACCAAACCCACGGCATCACCCCACAGCCAAGCTTGGAGGATGATCAGTATGGCCAAGGTTGCCACCAGCCACACAGTGGTCTCTGGGGATGTCCAACCCCAATCCCTGGTGACTCCCAGCCCCACAGAGAGTGTTTGAGAGCTTTCCCCATGCTCAGGGCAAGCTGCAGAGAGGAAACTTCTCCCTCAGCTGCCTGAGCAGGGGGAGGACTTCAAGGGCTGGCTCTCCTCTGGGTCAGGCTGACCTCATTTCTCAGCAGCCATTTCCATGGGAACCAGCCACAACCATCCATACATTAGGGAATGCTGGCAGGGAGGGCAGGCAGGGGAGCGTGGGCAGGGGAGCGTGGGCAGCGAGCTGGCCTACAGCCCAGGCCAGCAGCATTGATCCCAGCAGTGCAAGGCTTGCTGGGGTGGGGCTGGCAACCAGGGGTGCAGGGACCCAGGAACAGAGAGGTGACAGTGCACAAACCACAGAGCCCCCAGAAAGAACCTGGCGGGGGACTGCATCTTCCTGGCCACCCACAATGGTATTTGCCACCCCTCCTCTGAGGCTGGCAGGCCAGGCAGCCAGAGTCCGGCTACAGATAACACCCCAGCTCCTCGATGAACTGTCCTCTCCCCAAGTCATCCCAGAGATGTTCCGGTGGCCTCACGTCCCACCATGGCTTTGTGAGCCAGTGTGGGTGCCTCTATACCCCCTGACCCTCCCCTCTGCAACCTTGTCTAAATGATGCTGATCATGATCTAGGCCAGATCAGGCACCATCTGATCAGGCATCAGTGCAATGTTTGTCATTAAAGAAGTGCCCTTATCTGCTGTCCTCCTGCCCACCAGCAACAGCTCATCTGGGCCCCCAGTGCCCAAGGCTGGGAGTTCCATGGGGGGCTGCTATCCCACAGACAATGTCACCCCAAAGCCTAACCTCTGCCAGGGCCAGCATCACCACCCCTGGGCTCACCAGACGGTACCCAGCTGTGGGCAAACACAGAGAAGGAACCTTCTGCCATCACCTTCTTGGACACCACTCACTGTCCTTCTACATCACCCCTCCCAGGGTTCAGCCTCCCACCAGCTGCTCAGGGGGTCTGCTCTGCACCCCAGAACATCCTCTGGGCATAGGTGCCCTCACCAACAGAGGCTCACTCCATGATCAGGGTGCGGACATGAGCACCCACAGCTGCTGGGACCTCCTGACAGGTCTGGGGCTCACAGCCCCACCACTGGCCCAGGGGGTTACAGGGAATGGAGAGGGGCATCAAATCTGGACATTTTTGGGAGCTTTGGTGAGAAGCACCCAGTGTTGAACGCAGTGGCTGTGATCACCTCACTGGAGGTGGTATGATGGGCTCTCAAGGTGATGGGCATCCCACATCCAGCAAGGCTGAAATGTCCCTGGCACAGGGATGCTTGGGGTGATCCAGAGCAGTGGAACCCTGGAGGGTTGAGGAATGTTCAGATCCTGCAAGGCTGGAAGGATGGTGGGGTCCTGGAGTGCTAGGGGGATGGTGGGACCTGTGAGGTGACCACAGCATGGAGGAAACCACAGCACGACGTTTGCCCTTGGCAACCTCAGCACCTGCCATGGCCCCCTCAGCTCAGCCTCCTGCCACTCTTGCAAAATGACATCCCCACAGGGCCTGTTTCCTCGTGGGGGTGGGCAGGATGGTGCGGGCACAAGGCCCCCCATGGTGGAGCCCCAGCCAGGCCCTGCACTACAAGCAGCTGTGAGGAAGTGCTGGGAACCACAGCAGTACAGCCTGAAGCAAAGGGAGCTGGGTGGGCAGTGTCACCCCCAAAGTACTGGGAAGCACAGTGTGAATATCCCCACCATATGACTGTGTCCCTCTCCCTTATGTGGGCTAGCATCATTGAGACATGGGCAAGCATCACCCAGATATAGACAAGCATCACCCATCAAGATACAGGCAAGCATCACACCAGACATGGGTAAGCATTCAGACATGGGCAAGCATTAACTAGACAGAGGCAAGCATCAGCCCTAACCTGGGCAAGCATCACATTGACATGGGCAAGCATCAACCCCATGATGGGCAAGCATCATCCATACACGGGCAAGCATCAGCCAGAGATCAGCAACCATCACCTCTGGAGCTGTGGAGCTCCTTGGGTCCCAGCCAGCAGTCACCTCAGTGCACCCCACCAAGGCTGAGCACCCCATTAGCCACAGGTGGCCCCAGGAGCTCCCTGGCATGTGCCACCCAGCATCAAAGAGCCGCTGCAGGGTGATTCACAGCTGTGCCCACCTAAATGCCCCTCTGTGTACATCCCCTAAAGGAACCACGCACCACCTTATACATATCCCAGCCCCAGGGACAGCTCCAGGGGTGGATGCCAGTCCTAGGAGCAGCTCTGGTAGCAGCAAAACCTCCCCAGTGCCATGCCAGCACTGGGCACCACCTGACAAATGCCCATGTCCACCGGGGCAGCACGGACCAAGGTGGGGGAGAGGGCATACAATGCCCATGGCACAATCCAGATGCTTTTCAAGCCACCTAAACTGCAAGATGCTCCCTATCTGTGCCCAAGCATCTCCCAGACCCTTCAGACTCCCACCCTGGGCCACCCATTGGGGCTGAGCACCCATCCCGAGGTCGGGGTGGGGAGGGTGGAAACATCCATACAAGCAAAGCAAAAAGCAGAGGCCAGGGATGCTGGCAGGGTCCAAATGGCACAGCAGGGTCCCAGCCACTCTCCACTGTACGGGAAGTGCTGTGACACTCCAGCTTCCCTCTCCAAGGAAGCCAGGGCTGTTGGGGACCTTTCCCTGCCAACCAATCCTTTCCCATGCCACGCCATGCCACCACAGCCAGTGACCCCCAGTCATGGCACCAACATACAGGCAGCAGCTCTCCCCTCTCGACCCCTCTTTGATCCCCTGCAGTGGGGGCAAGGGGCAGGAAACTCCCAACTGAGCTGAACAAGGCGAGATTTGCACCCGGCAATACCCATAGCACTTGTTTCCCGCACCAGACCCTCACCAGCGTGGTGGCAGCAGTGACGTCAGCATCCCTACCTGGGTGGGCAGCCCTGGGGACCCCCAGACCGGGCTCGAGGCGGTGGCGTGGGGAGCGTCCGGCAACGCCGGCCGGCAATGCCGGCGACGCCGGCGGGGAGCGGAGGGAGCTCGTCACCCCCGGCACTTCCTGAGTCGCTCACAAGCAAAACTTCCTGAGTTGGCCGAAGCTGCCGCATGTCCGCCGCCAAACTGGCAGCCACTGGTCTCACCAGCCACCGGTGGCCTCCCAGCCAGAGAAGGGTGGATAATGGCTCCCGGGGAGGGGGATTTTTAGGGACCACAGTAGTGCAGAAATGAGGTGATGGGGACAGTCCCCTGGGGCTGCCAGAAGGGACATTGTTTTACGGTGATTAGGCACTCGGGGGGGTGCTTGCCCACCTCATGGGTTGTCAGCACTCTCCTTCCAAGCTGTCCAAGCCCCCTCCCCATCACCGTAGCAGCTGCATTGGCACCAGACAGGGGTCAAAGCAGGGGCAAGGTGGGGGCATCTCCACCCACCTCACCCAAATGAAGGGTTTTTGCTCCCAGAAAGCTGCTGTGGCACAGGAAGGGGGAGAGCCCCCGCCCCTCCTCCCCCCCCCCCTTCCCATACTGACACGCAAAGGCCACTAACGGCAGAGAGGCGGCATCTCATGCGGGCCCCCCCCCCTGGACCGCCGGGAAGGGGCCGACGCCCC
>JANHGN010005361.1:0-37757 GCA_024605025.1 Megaceryle maxima | reverse complement strand
TCACCCTAAACCCAAACCACAGCCCTGCACCCCAGCTCCCAGGAAGAACGTGAACTCTATCCAAGCTGAAACCAGAATGGTATTTTCCTTTATTCTATACAATCTCCATAATGCCCAGGTCTCACTTTTTGATATGCCCCTTTCCTGTCTTTTGATATATACACACACAGGTACCACACCCTTAGTCTAAGGGCCATGCCTCTAAAATGCCCATTGAGTTCATTTAGTCCATGATCTGGGCTTCATCTCTCCTAACAGTCCTTCAGGGCAGAAGAGATGATGCGTGATGCTGGATTGTTTCATGCTGAAACTGCTTCTAAATTCCATCAAAAATCATTCTTCATTAATCTGGGTGATTCTTCCTGCAAAGCTGTTCGTACAGCACACGGCAACCACAGCAGCAACGGTGCGTGGCATTACATGCAATCGACATCACACAGTCCTCATCGTCAGCTCTGCTCCCCCAGAATGAAATCCCTTTGTGGAACACATTGGAAATCCCCACCTTTCTGCATCACCCACCAAACATGCCCAGGGCCCTGAGCAAAAGCAACCCCGCAGACAGGTTTGCCTTTGCCAGAGGCAGGAATAACTCAGACTGTCTTTCCCAGATTAGTTTTTATCTGCATGGCTGCGCTCAGTCCGTATCTGGGGCTAAACTGTCAGGGTTGCTCTATCACCTGATGACCCCTCCCCAGCAGGGAAGGGGGATTGGGAAAAGGAGAAGAGATTCGGGGCTTGACATGATAAACAGATGTAATGTAACAGCAAAACTAACACCAACGCCAATATCTAACGTATATAAAGTTACACTCAGCGCAGCCAATGTACAGCGGTCACAATAAACAGCAAAGCAGTCCTAGGGAGCAGGATGGGAAGTCAGCCCCTCCAGGGATGGGGAGAAGCAGAAGGAAGAGGAGGATCAGGAGCAGAAGGCATCCCAAGCAGAAGGAGCAGGAACCAAAGCAGGAGGACCTCTGTCCACAGCAAATCTCCCCCTTTGTATCTGGTCTGGGATACGCCTGTACCCAGCCTGGTGGAGTCCAAACTGCCCATGGCCTGCAGACCATGGCAAGCCTGGGATTCTGTCCCAGTCAAACCAGTGCGCTGCATGGACTCTACCCCTTCTACAGTAACACTTTTGATCGGGTAGGGCCAGCTCAATTGGCAGATCCTCTAGTGTTGACTAACCAGGTGGCTTTTGCTAAACGTGTCCCCCAGTGTTTGAAGGTCCCCCCTCTCATTGCTCTAGTATGGTGTTGAACAGTCCATTGTATCATTCAGTTTTCCAGAGGTTGGTGCATGACAGGGGATATGACAGACCCACTCAAAGCTGTGCTCTTCAGCCCCAGATGTCTATGAGATGCTTCAGAAACAAGTCCTATTGTTCAACTTAATTCTGGGGTGCCATGTCACCACGAGACTTGCTTTTCAAGGCCCAGGATAGTGTTCCAGGCAGTGGCATAGGGCACTGGATGTGTTTCCAGCCACCCAGTGCTTGCTTCCACCACTGTGAGCATGTGGCACTTGCCCTGGTAGGTTTATGGATGGTGATACAGTCAATCTGCCCAGCCTCTCTGTATTGCTATTTCAGCCACTGTCCTCCACACCAATGGGGCTTTATCTGCTCGGCTTGCTTGACTGCAACCATGTTTCACATCCATGGATGACCTCTGCAGTAGTATCCATGGCCAAGTCCACCCCTTGATCTCAAGCCCGTCTGTATGTTGCGTTGCATCCCTCCCTTGATGAGACAAGGTGTCATGGGCCCACCAGCTATCAATAATTCACCCTTACAATGCCAGTCCAAATCCACCTGAACCACTCCAATCTTAGCAGCCTGATCCACCCGCTGGTGGTTTTGATGTTCTTCAGTGGCCCAATTCTTGGGTACATGGGCATCCAAATGACGTACTTTCACAACCAGGTTCTCCAGCTGAGCTGCAATATCTTGCCGTAATCCAGCATCCCAGATGGGTTCACCTCTGCGCTGCCAGTTGCTTTGCTTCCAGTTCTGTAACCACCCCGTCAGGGCATTTGCCACAACCATCCACAAGTCAGTCTAGAGACAGAGCACTGACCATTTTCCTCAACCAGAAATATCTTAAGCCAGCTGGATGGCTTTCACTTCTGCAAACCGTCTCAATTCACTTTTTCCTTTAGCAGTTTCTGGACTGGCCTGAGAGCTAAGGATTGAACAATCTCCTGTTTAATGTGTTCAAAGGCTTGTCGCTGCTCGGGGCCCCATTTAAAATAATTATTCCAGGTCACTTGGCTCACAGTAGAGATGTGCATCCTCCAGAAACCCACAGCACACAGGAAAGCCTGTGCTTCCTTTTTACTGGTTGGCAGGGACGCAGCTGCTAGCTCGTTGATCACATCCACTGGGATCTGGCAATGCCATCTTGACATTTTATTCCTAAATACTGTATCTCCTGTGAAGGTCCCTTGATCTTAATTTGGTTTATGGCAAAACCATCTTTCAGAAGGATTTGGACTATTTTCTTCCTTTCTCAAAAATGTCTTCTGCTGTGTGGCTCCATACAATGATGTCATCAAAGTACTGCAGATGTTTTGGAGCTTCACCCTGCTCCAGTGCAGCCTGGATCAGTCTGTGGCAAATGATGGGGCTGTGTTTCCACCCCTGGGGCAGCTGATTCCAGAGGTGCTGGATGTCCCTCCAAGCAAAAGCAAACTGCAGCCTGCACTCTGGTGCTACAGAAATAGAGGAAAACGCATCAACGATATCAATTGGGACGTACCACTTGGCTGTCCTCGACTCCAGCAGCATGACTTCATTCAGGCCTCGGTAGCCCACTGGTAGTCCCCATTCTCCAGTAGACTTTCAAGCTGTCCCTGTGAGGCTGTTGAAGGGTGACTGAGTTTTGCTGATCACCCCTTGGCTCTCCAGTTGATGAATCAGCTCAGGGATGGAGATCAGGGAATCCTGGTTGGTGCGGTATCGCCACCAATGCACTGCTGTGGTAGGAACTGGCACCTGCTGCTCTTCAACCCTCATCAACCCCACCACAGAAGGGTCTTCTAAGACACTGGGCAAGGTGGGCAACTGGTCATTTTCCTCCAAAGCAGCAATACAAAGGCCCACTGGTATTCTTTTGGGTCTTGGGAATAGCCACTCCCGAGATAGTCCACGCCAGGGATGCACAAGGTGTCTGGGCCAGTCACAATGGGGCGTCTTATGCCACTCCTTCCCAGTTAGACTCACTTCAGCTTCCAACACAGCGAGCTGCTGGCATCCTCCTGTCACTCCAGAAATACAGATGGGTTCTGCTCCTTTATAGTGGGATGGCATTAATGTACACTGTGCACTGGTGTCTACTAGAGCTTATACTGCCGTGGGTCTGATGTGCCAGGCTATTGGATCCACAGTGCCAAGAAATCCAGTTGTACCTTTCCTCCACCTGGCTAGAGGCAGGGCCCCTCTAGTCATCATCATAGTATTCGCTACTCTCTTCTTGTAAGTACAAATCAGAAACACCTTTGTTAAGATCAGAAGGAAGACGAGCCCTTCTACTCTGTCTGGGGAACCATCCACTGGGGCCTGAAGCAATTTTCCTGGAAGAACTTCCTTTTGTGATTTTTCTTCCTTGCAACTCACGTACCCGTGCCTCTAGGGTTGAGGTTGGTTTTCCATCCCACTTCCTCATGTCCTCTCCATGGTCACGAAGGTAAAACCATAGGGCACCCCGTGATGTGTAACCACTGTATCCTCTCTCTTGAGCAGAGGGACGCTTACTCCTAATAGCTGAGAAATGGGCCTGTACAGGTGGGGACAACATGCACTCTTCGAGTCGCTGGAACTCTCGGGACAGATTCTCCACAGCCGAGACGAGGGAGGAAGCGAGATTTTCATCGTATTGCTGGAATCGGATGGTCAATTCATCCACCGTTGGCCCCTCTCCGTATTTCCAGGAGATTACTGGGAACACGTTGGCATATAACGATGGTGCACTCCTTGTGAACTTCCACCACATGGGTCGCGTGCACCTGACTTCATCTGGATCTCTGGATAACTGCTCGTTGTCCAGGTCATCATGCATCACCTCCGCTACAGCCATTTCCCTCAGGAACTGGATACCTCTCTCCATGGTGGTCCACTTGAACGGGTAATGTATAACATCTTCCTTGTAGGGGTATTTTTCCTTCACACCTGACAAGAGTCGTCTCCAGAGGCTGAGGGCTTGTGCCCCTTTTCCAATTGCTTTGTCAATGTCAGGGTACCTAGAAAGGGGTCTCAGCAGACTGGCATCCCTACCCACCAACTCCAGGCTACCAGCCCCGTTATCCCAGCATCGGAGCAGCCAGGTGAGAATCTCCTCGCCTGGATGACGGTTGAATTTTTTTCGCATGTCTCGCAGCTGACTCAGAGACAGGGATCGGGTGGTTACCACCTTGTTTGTGAGTTCTTCCTCTTCTCGTGATGGTTCTGCTTCGGAGCAGTCTGCCTCATCCACTTTATCCCTTACTAGATGAGCTGAATTTCGCTTCCAGTGTTTCTTCCTGTGTATAGGGGTGACTGATACCGGCACAGGTTGGTCCTCTGGTTCAGCCGCAGTGCCTGTCGCCGAGCTTGGAGTAGCCTGGAGGAGAACGGGAAGGTGAAGGAGTGGAGGGAACCGTCTCCCCCTTGTCTCCCCCACAGATTGTCTCTCTGAGTCGAAAAGGTAAAGGGTGTAATTATTAACAGTTTCCGAGAGATGGCTCTCAAAGTACGGAGGCGACAGTAATGCCGAGTACAAATAACATTACCAGCTGTGAGACTAATTGGGTATCACACCGTAAACCAGTGTTGCACAATCCATCAACACTAAAACCTTCATCCAGCCCCCAGAGGTGAAAACCAGCAGAACAGGGAACATATACAGCAGTTAAGGGGTTACATACACAACTCTGAGAACAAGCACAACAGCTCTGAGAACAAAGAAACCAACACTGTGACCAGCAACAAACTAATATAATGAATGCTTGTAACAAGTTTATTTTAAGGTGCTCTGCTCAGATATGTCATTATTTCAACCCTTGGAGCCCCACGTTGGGTGCCAGAAAGAACTGTTGTGGTTTCGCTCCAGCCAGCAACTAAGCCCCTCATGGCTGCCCACTCACTACTCCCACCCTCCCCGGTGGGATGGGGGAGACAATCAGAAGGGTAAAAGTAAGATGGCTCGCGGGTTGAGCTAAGAACAGATTAAGAATTGAAATAAAATAATAATTGTAATGAAAAGGAAAATAACAAAAATAGAGCAAAATAAAATCCAAGAAAAACAAGTGATGCAAACGAAAAACAATTGCTCACCACCAGCTGACCAATGCCCACCCTCTTCCTGAGCACCAATCCCCAGCCATCTTTCCCCCCCAGTTTATCTCCTGGGCATGCTGCCATATGGTCTGGAATACCCCTTTGGCCAGTTGGGGTCAGCTGTCCCAGCTGTGTCCCCTCCCAGCTCCTCATGCCCCACCGGCCTCCGCTGGCCAGGCAGCATGAGAAGCTGAGAAGCCCCTGACTGAGCGTAAGCGCTGCTCAGCCACAAGGAAACCATCAGCGTGTTAACAATGTTCTTCTCACCCTAAACCCAAACCACAGCCCTGCACCCCAGCTCCCAGGAAGAACGTGAACTCTATCCAAGCTGAAACCAGAACACAAATGGGTAACGCTAAAGCACACATGAGACCCATCCTAATCCATCAGGAGCCCTTCTTCCAAGGGCCACAGCAAGGAGCAGATGCATACACCTCAACCACACGCAAGTGAGACAGTCCAATTGAATTAGATGGTGCAATGTGGAGATCTAACGTACACTAGACTGCCTAAAGTGGTTTGGTGCTTCTGACTGCAACCATCTTCCTACAGGTAAAACATGAAGAATAATACTGCCTTAAGCTAAGCTGGGTTCACCAGTGCTTCCACTTATCTCATTCCCTTCACTCATTAAGAACAGGCTCAGCTCTGCAATAAGTAGAAAACCTGTCATTTTAGATGCACAGTTTACAACTTACCTGTGTGGGGAAAGGTACTTGGATGCGGCCTTCTAGGATGTTGTCAGTGGTGATCTCCACAGAACGAGTTAGCTGCAGATCCTGTAGAACTAAATGATAGGGAACCTGAGGGAACATCTCCTGAATCTGATGGGCCTGCAGAAAGCACGGGTTGCACAGTCAGTATCAGCAGTCAATAAAAGTTAGCTGGTGTCACAACAGAAATTCAAAATCAATGAACAGCTCAAAGATGTTGTTTATGATATAATAAATAAATAAAGATCTTAATAAAGATCTATGTAAAATTCACATGAGCAACTGAAAGTTAGATCAATACTGAAACAAAACAAAACAATTCATTTCTCTTTGTCCCAGACAGGTTCCAAAATGGTAATGGTGGAATAAGTTTTAATAACCTACCCTCTCCAGCCACCCTGCCTACAAACCAGTTTAAGAGGGTCTGAAAACTCAAGTAAATGAAACTGAGTTGTCAGGGAACTGTTATTATTGAATTTCAAGTTCCTTAAATAACATCCAAATTAAATAAATAAAAGTAGGAAGGCAAATAATATGCTTTTCAAGTCCAACAGCTAGACTACATTAAATATTAAAATATATATTTTTGCTAATGCTGAAAGCTGGGGGAGGGAGGATGAGAACAACAGCAGTCGGAAGAGCGGAAGGAGTTTTGAGAGCAAAGCAAAAACTACACCCCGGCTGACCATGAATTCAAACACAAACAACTACAGTAAAGCCAACTCTCCATCATACTAACTCATGACCAGGACAATTGATGTAGCATTTCAGCCTCTGGCCTTTCCCTCAAAATATTCCCATAGGTTTTTATTCAGTAACAAAGGAGAATTCACTTATTTTCTATTGAGAATGTGTAACACTTGAACAGTTTGCCAACCTGGGCCTTTCCACTGAAGTAGGCATTATAATATATGTTGCTACTGTACTTTTAATAATTCACAATGCTAAGAAATCATTACTTATCCTTAGCAAAAGTCCATTTGTGTCACTGTCACCCGTAAAAGAAAACTAAGCTGACCTCAGATGGAGAGTTCCTGCATATTTAATGAGTAAATCGCCTGCCAACACCCTGCCCGCTCTGCGTCAAACCCCACAAGAGTGGTGCCATTTTCCTGTTGAGCTCAAACAGCAGCGAAGGCTGCAGGAGAGACCTCATTCATAAAACCTTACTGCTTTGGGGAGATACCTCACCAACAGCTATTCACATGCTATAGGCACACTGCAGCAAGAGCTGGCTGTGCTACAGTGAGCCCCACCTCACACTGAGAAAACACTGGAAGAGAAACAGTTACCTTGTAGCTTAATATCATTAAAAATAAATACTAAAAAAATCCAAAGCTATAGCGGGGGTTTGATGAGTTGCCACTTGACCAACAGCTAAATTCTCCAGTTCCAGACTCACAACCTTTGCTCCTGCAAGTTATGAGTGAAGGTAAGTACTGAAGAGAAGCTAAAGAACTTACACTAAGCCAAGGGAGAAGAAAGTCTGCCTATCTACGCAGAAAGTACGTGTTTCTCCCTCATTTACCTGGCTCCAGACCCGTTCTTTTACATTTGCACATTTGAAGTAACACAGAGCCCCAACTTCACCAAAATAAAACTTCTCTCACTCAAAGTAATAGCTTTCATGTAGCGTCTAGACACTCTTATGACTTCCTTCCCCCCTTACGTTCTCCACCTACATGTACCTCCTCCCGTCCCAATACAAGGTGCAAAGCGTTAAAGCCTCTTACCATCGCGTTAAGCTGGGAGTTGCTGGCTTGCGTGATACCGAGGATGTTTGTAGTGTGCATCACTTCTACCGAAAAGCTGGGCAGCCAGCTGGCAATTCGAGAGCCTGAGAATAAGAAACCACTGAGAAAGTCAAGCAAGAATACAAGGTTCTCAGCAGGTGAAGTACTTCGTATTTCCACAAGGTACATACAGGGAGTTCTGCAGAGCAATCCATCCCTGAAGTCTCCCAAACATGGAGATGACAGGAGAAAATCAGGAACTGCCAATACTCTGAAAAGGTTGTCCAGGCCTGGCCCAGGCTGCCCAGGGCAGTGGTGGAGTCCCCATCCCTGGGTGGGGGGCAGGGTTTCAAAGCCGTGGAGATGTGGTGCCAAGGGACATGGCTTAGTTGTGACTCGATGATCTTATAGGTCTTTTCCAACTGAAACGATTCTATGATTCTATTCTCTTCAAACAGTCACAGTGGCTTAACAATCTCAGGGCCAAAAGAGGCTCGAGAAAACAACACATCCTTGTTTTCTTGTTTTAATGTTCCCATGAAAGGCAAAATTAAAATAATCCAGAGCCAAACTCAGTTCTGGAATACATGGATGACTCCAGAAATTCTACTACAACCAGGCCAGTTTCTAACTAGGCTGAATCTGGTCCCAAAAGGGGTCAGCTAAATGTGGCTGCCACCACTGAGAAAACATTACTACAAAGGGACACAGAGCAACCGAACAAAGCCACTGATGCAACTGCGTATTTAGGCTAAATGGAGCAAGGAACATGGCCAGCTCCCTCCTCCTCCTCTTGTGTTTCTGTTCCATAAACACAGGGTTTGGTCTGACCCTTCTCTGCCTATTATTCACCTCCCACCATCTCCAAAGATTGCAAAACCAGCACAGATGAAGAACCACGTAAGTTTGCAGCATCTCAGCTACGTCATGGGATCTCCACATGGACAGAGCCCAAAGATGAGTATTTGCACTAGTGAAACCTCCTAAGAAACAAGACTGGCATCAAAAACCTGGGAAACAGTGGAAGACAAGGACACACTGATAACAAAACTGTAACAAAACCTGGAAGATAAGCAACAGAAATTGTCACTTTCAGAACAAGTTTGTCTGCAAGCACAGAACTCATCATGATCTGTATTCACGTCTGCTTTGTGAGTACTTGTAACACACCACTGAAAAAATGAACATGTACAACTGTTCCAGTTACATGGCTCCTTCTAAGAACAAGCTTCTGCAGACTTCTGCACCTAACCAAGCACTGCATGTTTCTTGTCAACTGAGTGTCAAACGGACTTTTGACAGCCTCACATTAATTCAGGGACAGGGAAAAGATCCACTTTTAAGACTGCACCACAGTGGGTTTTTTGCTCTTCAACTGTCACTGATTAACCGACAGCCATGCGGTAACAAAAGAGCCACATGAATTCCCCTTTCTGCTGGTCAACGTGGCACGCAATGAGAAAGCACCAGTATTAAAGCTGCTAAGCACAACAAACTGAGAAAAAAGGAGCGCTTGTACAAAACCTTTTAAGAAATCTCTGTAGCTCTGGACAGCTTCAGAGACACGAGTTGGAACTCTGGCAAAAGAACCGTAAGAAAAACATTGTGTTTGAGACATGCAAGCAGAGGTTTAAGTTCCAGCTCAAGCACGGACAGAATTCCCCTCTTCAGAAGGCTGTTCCCTGCACTTATTTGGGCATCAGCACCGGATGTCGCGCTGCTCAGCTCACCATCGAAGTGGAAGAAGTGATTGTGCTGGTTCAAGCGCGGTCTGCCTTCTGCCACTGCCACGGGGACCAGGTTCTCGTCCAGGTTCTCCCGTTGGTGATCCTCCCTCACGTGATGGCTGTCAGTGATATTAAGAGACATTCTGCAGGTGGGGCAAGATGTATCTTGTTCCAGCCAGGACCGCAGGCATGAGCTGACAGAAAAACAGGAATATTTGGTGAGCTTGCAGCATTTTTCTAAGCCATCAGTATCACAAGTACATCAAGCAGCTGTAGCAGGTTCTCTACAGAACATAAGAACATGGTCTGCTCAGAGGTAATTTGTGAGGGACGCTTGATGAGCTCTTGATGACTCTGACACAAGTTTTTTATTTCTTTCAGCTGAAAATACTTGAAGTGTTCACTTTTTATAAACAAGCATGTAGATTTATCACAAACAAAACACTCTCCAAGTTTGTTGTCCCTATGGCTCAGAACAAGCAAGTTTTGCCTGGAAGGAGAAACAAAGCATTTCTCTTCTCTCTCCATCCTCAAATGAAAAAGGACAAAAAAACAACTGGGGAAGTATTTAAAACATTCTGATGCATTTTCATAGTGATTCTGCCAGTGTCATGCACCAATGGCACCTCCAAAGTTTTTCAAATACCTTTTCAAAAATATTGATACCTGAACCACCACCACAGTCAGTACCACTCCAAGAACCCTCTGAACACTTATCAACACCACCCAGTGCTGTGCCTCTGTGTTGTTAACTACGTTTTGAACATTTGCTGTCTTGTGGGAAGTGTGTGCAAGGCAGGTTTAAACACTCAGAGCTGTGCCTACTTATGATAACCCAGCTGTGGGATTTGGTGGCATGTTAAACCTAACTGTCATCATGGAGGAACTGAACTGCACAGGACTGAACACTTCTCAATTTTACACGCCTGCACACAGCGAACTCAAACCTCTGCTACAGTCGTTCTCAAAAGGTCACTTCTGAAATACCCAGAGTGACACAAGCTACCACCACGCTGCTGCTCAGCCACGGAGATGCTGGAATGGGCATGAATCCCTTTCAGCCTGCATCAGCAGTGAGCTCTACAGGCTTGTGTTGAGCCAGCCATGGTTACAATGATTTTGTACGGCACAGACAGAAGGGCTCGGTCACCTACAGCACCTCAGAGGAGTCAAGGGCAGCAACACTTCAGAGCAGCAACTCTTTTGAAATTGCTTCCTAAAAGGAGAGAGTTTCAACAGAGGTTAGACTCCCAGTAAAATTCCTTAATATTTAGGCACAGGAGTTTAACCTCAGCCATGTAAATCTTCCCTGCCATCGTCTACTCTACTCCAAACGAAGGAACATGAAAAAAAATCCCATGTAATTGAGAATGGACACAATGTTTAGCCTGTTGGCAAAATTGCCAGGGTTTTATGAGGAAACCATTCTTAGGTTGCAAATAGGGTTGTTAATTACGTCTGGGATGACATAGAAGCATTAAGTCATCCACTGTAACATGTTCCTTCCCTAAATGATTCTAAATGCACCAAGGAGGTAAGTGTTAAGCTTCAGAAAAAAATCCAAAAGAATCCTTTTAGATGCAGAGAAAACAACTTTCTGAAGAGAAGACCCTGGGCTTCTCAAGTGCTCAGTAGGTGATTAAATATTCATACGCTTCAGTAGCACTGGAAGAGGAGTTTCTGCTACAGAGGCACATTATCTCATTAGAGACTTCTCGGAACACAGATAAATATTTATGGCAAGGTTTGTCATAAATGACAACAAATTAGCACACAGATTAGAACCTCTGGTTTGACAGTTACCAGAAAAAGTAAAAAGCTATTTGGGCAAAGTAACTTGCTCATAGGACACCATGGGGACAATTTAACTGACCGTGCACATTAATCACATGGCACTTCAGAAACTCCTGATTCAACCCCAGTATCTCCTTTCATTTTTAAGCACAAGCGTGAAAATCTAAGCACTGCTACAAAAGATCTAAGAAAAGGCACATCTAGCTCAGCATGCTGTCCCCACATAGCTATTCACTGAGTGAGCATAAGAAACAGTATAGAGATCCTTTGGCCAATAGCCTCCCAGTTCCAACCACCAGCTGCTAAGGGACCTCTTCAGCTATTTTGTTTAACCTCTTTTACAGCCCTGACAGGCCCATCCCCCTGCTGAAATCATATGATCAGACCTGGACTCCACAACTCCCGGAGGGCTCATCCCCATGCAAGGATGCATTATATAAAAATATTCCCCTTTTTCTCTTTAAAGCTCATATCTGAAAATTAATTAAAGATCTAATACCAGTTTTTCTTCCTCACCTGAAAATTAACACACCCTCATGGAGAGGTGACGAATAGGCAAAAGGAAGGGGGAAAGGAATGTGCTACACCAAGCAGTTACACAGCAAGGCAGGGCACCAACTTCATCTGAGATACCACAACTCAACATTACCCACCCGTTAGGTGGCAAGATCTTCATTTAGAGGGAAAAAGAACACACTGGGTGAAACAACTCAAACATGGAAATGACTGAAATGAACATGACTTGTATGTGGTTATTAGAAGCAGGGGTGTTGGTCCATAGCTGGCTGAAGATGAGGGCCCAGGTGGCATCCTGGCTTGTATCAGCACTGGCATGGCCAGCAGGACTTGGGCAGGGATTGTCTCTGTGGTGTGGGCACTGGGGAGGCTGCCCCTCAAATCCTGGATTCAGTTTTGGGTGCCTCACTCCAAGAAGGACATTGAGGGGCTGGAGCGTGTCCAGAGAAGGGCAATGAAGCTGGTGAGGGGTCTAGAGCACAAGTCTGGTGAGGAGCGGCTGAGGGACATGGGGTTTTTGAGCCTGGAGAAAAGGAGGTTCAGGGGGAGACTTTCTGGCTTTTCATAACTCCCTGACAGGAGGTTGGAGCCAGGTGGGGTCAGGCTTTTCTCCCAAGGAACAAGTGACAGGACGAGAGCAAACAGCCTCACGTTGCACCAGGGGAGGTTTAGCTTGGACCTGAGGAACAATTTCTTCCCTGCAAGGGTTTGTCCAACCCTGGCCCAGGCTGCCCAGGGCAGTGGTGGAGTCCCCATGATCCCTGGAGGGGTTTCAAAGCTGTGGAGATGTGGTGCTGAGGGACATGGTTTAGTGGTGCCCTGCTAGTGCTGGGTTATGGCTGGACTCAATGATCTAAAGGTCTTTTCCAACCGATATGTTTCTCTGATTCTATGACTCAAGCAATAAGCATTCACAGCTTTGCCAATCGTTCACTACGTGTCACCCTGCTGTGACTTTTACAGATGCCCAGAGCTCCCTTCCTCTCTGCAGTCAGGCACACCCTCTCCAGCCCTTGAAACTTACTTGTGGAAGAGGTGGCCACAGGGCAGCCTGCGGGCAGATTGCATCGAGTCCCAGCAGATGGCACAGTCGTCGTTATTGGCTGCCAGCTCCTCTGGTGTCGCAACTGCAAACCTACAAAGAACGGAAGAGACAGAAGTCCTGAGTCCACCAGCTCAGCGTGGCCTCCTGTCTAGAGAATCCTGCACTGAGAAAACCTCAGCCCTGACATTAACCTTTCCTCGGGAGGGGTGTGCCAGCAGCTTTGCTATTTTTCCATAACTCAGACTCACGCTGCAAAGGACACAGACACACACACATCATCCCTTCCCTGCCTTCTTATGGGCCCATTTTTTTGCACATCTCTGCACACATCCTAAATGCAAAAAGCTTTGATTTAGTATGTTCCAAGAGTTATGTTCATTAGGTTTAGAACCTTAAGTTACAGTCTGTATAGATTTGACTTCTGTCATTTTTCTAAGTGACTTTTAATAGCTGTACCCATTTAGATGTCTTCTTGGGATCGTAACCATTTATAGTCTGACTAATTTTGGCCTCAGACTTTGCCAAATCCCATTTATCTCTACTTTCTTTTTCTTTTTTTTTTTTTTTTTTAAACTACAGTGCCATGCAAGCAGCTACTACACAGTACCCAAACACAAAGAATAAAGAGATGAGTGGTATACCATTGCACAGTACTGCTGGTGTGGAACATACCTGAAGAACAACCACACAAAGGCAGGGAGCTTGCTGCCATTTGGCAGCTTCAGGAGGAAGCCAGAATGTGGTTCTTCCAGGACAATGAGAATGACAAAACCACACCAAGTCACTCGGACAAGAAGTTTCAGATGCTTGCAACTCAGAACAGCTTTGTGAGCAGCTTAAAGGGGTTTAGCAGCTGCATCCTACTGAAAAGAATCAATGCACTGTGGATGAACTTTATCACACAGCTCCTAACTTGGCGCTACAGCCATGGAATGACTTTTCACAAAGAAAACCTCAGGAATTTCCAGAGAAGTCAGTCTTCTCCATCTGGACTACAGCAGCAGGCATCAGAGCTTGTCAAACCCACTGATGTCCACAATGAAAATGTACAGAATGAGTAAAACTCCCTGTTGCTCTTCAAATCACTAAGGAAGTAGCTGGGTTAGGAAAACACTGCATCAAAGATGCAGCAGTATCTGGCACACTGCCAGGTTTTAGCAGGCCTCCCAGTTTCTCTATATTGCCTCACTACAGGGGGATGGACTAAAGTAACCCCAAGCTGCTCTCAGCTCTGCTACAAGTAGAGTTGCTTCCATGTTTAATAAATACATACCTAAAGAAGAGTTTAAAGAAGTTTTTAATTAATATTTTGATTTAATTTCAGGCAGTAACTGAATAGTACAGCCTAATGAAATGAGGAGCATTTCCTTCTATCACAGTCAAAGCCGACAGTTGGCAACTGAAACAGGCAGAGCTCTGCAGAGCTGAGGCCACCCCACCAGGGTAGTATACAAGAGGATACAGGAGAAGAAATAGTGGGCAGAGATCCACATGAAGATCCCCGAGGCTCACCTAGCTTCCATGTTTCCAACCACACGTAGGTAGTTCTTGTGCCGCCGAATTCTTCGTTGAACCTCGTGAAACAGGTAGCGCAGCTGCATGAAAATCACCAGGCTCGCCATTGACAGCCAGATATTGCCAAACAGCTTTAGAAAAAAACCCAAACAAAACAGAACAGTGATTAGAAACAAGCACCATGGTAAACAAGGCTGTCAGAAGAAACTGCATCAGGTCTTCACAGAAATAGAACAGCACTAAAGAATTTTTCTTTTGTGGAGACCTTTCAGACTAATGACCCTATTCACAGGTATTACATCCTCAGATACAACCTGAGCAGCACAGCATTTATAATGAGGATAAACTGTATTCTGTCCTGTTCAGCTTAACATCCTCTGCTGCCACTGAAAAAAAATCAGACTGATATTACTCAATAACAAAGCTAATTAAACACCTATTAAACAGATAATTACACAGTAGTTAATACTGTGTAACAAAGTTATATGTGAGGACTCCAACTACACAGGAGGAAAGAATGTCAGAACTTCCCCCCTATAATTTCCTCTTTATTTAAAGAGCTTCTCTGCAGTATTTGGTTCTTAAAATAAGCAGAGCAAAAAAAATAAAATATATATATAATATGTGTACCCAGTGCCCTTTATTTTAAGACTAGTCTAATTCATTCAACATTATGCCCAGTATTTCATACCAGCATATGAATATGATGCATCAAGTCGAGTGAAAGCAAGGTTAGCTCCATGACAAAATCCGTGTAGTAGACATAAGTGCCTTTGTCCTCCCACGTTCCTTCATGGTTGAGATCCCAGAGATGAATCGCGTAGCTGTGAGAGCAGGGAGTGTCACATTCAGCTCTCTTTTCTTTATTAAATAGCATCTCTAACTTTCAAACTGTCTTAGCCACTCCTCAAACAGCTTCTGGGTATGGATTCCTTGCACTTCCCAAGTCCAGCGCCCACACTCTGCTTCCCTGGGGGACTTTTTTTTAAGGCTACTGGTTTCAAACCACAACATTTTGAACAGGCAAAAAGCAATCGATGCTTAGCCCACGCTGGCATCACAGACGCCACCAGCTGACAGAGAAGAAAGAGGCAGCATTTGCTAAAAACTGCTGCATGTATCAAAAGCCAGCCTGGGGATTATGAGTGTCTACAGACCCACGGGTCTCAGAACCTAAGGTGTTTCAGACAGACCTGAAATGCCAATAGCACCTGGGCAAAGAGGTTCTGTGCTACATGTCACGTCCTGCACATGCACACGCACACGCGTTACAGAGGCAGAGGTTCTAGAGATTAAGATCTTAAATGAAACCTGGCAGGATGACATTAAGTAGCATCTATCAACCCTCATACAGCAGCATCAAGCCATTTTAATCCATGCCTCAAGCTATTAGCACCTACTAAAGCTATCCATGTGTTGCAGAATTCATGCTTAAAAATAGCACCAGCTAAAGTTAACCATCTTTGGTCCGGGCAAACATCCTGAGGTTCAACAAGGCCAAGTGCCTGGTCCTGTAGCTGAGTCAGCACAATCCCCAGCACAAATACAGGCTGGGTGATGCGTGGATTGAGAGCAGCCCTGAGGAGAAGGACTTGGGGGTGCTGGGGGTGAGGAGCTGGAGTTGAGCCAGCACCATGCATTTGCAGGCCAGCAGCCAACAGCACCCTGGGCTGCACCCCCAGCAGCGTGGGCAGCAGGGGAGGGGGTATCCTGTCCCTCTGCTCCCAGGGCTCTGGGGAGACCCCCTGCAGTGCTGGGTCCAGCTCTGGAGTCCTCAGCACAGGAGAGACAGGACCTGTTGGAGCGGGGCCAGAGGAGCCCCAGCAATGCTGGGAGGGCTGGAACCCCTCTGCTGGGAGGCCAGGCTGGGAGAGTTGAGGGTGTTCAGCCCGCAGAAGAGAAGGCTTCAGGGAGACCTTCTGGTGGCCTTTCAGTTCTTCAAGGGCCCTACAGGAAAGTTGGGGAGGGACTCTTGATCAAGGAGTGCAGTGATAGGATAAGGGGTGATGGTTTTAAACTAAAAGAGGGGAAAATTAGATTAGATATAATGAAGAAATTCTTCACTGTGAGGGTGGTGCAACACTGGCACAGGTTGTCTACAGAAGCTGTGGATGGCCCATCCCTGGAAGTGTTCAAAGGCAGGTTGGATGGAGTTTTGAGCAACCTGCTCTAGTTGCAGATGTCCCTGCTCTCTGCAGGGGTGTTGGACCAGATGAGCTTTAATGGTCCCTTCCAAACCATTCCATGATTCTATGATCTCCAAACATGGATTTGCAATTGAACAAGGTAAATACATGCACCTCTTAACACGCTACATGCAATACTTCCTTGAAGAACCATCCTGCAAAACATCAGCTACTCACCGTAAAATCACATGAGCAGTTCTGACCGTCACAAGCAGAGACTGCAGAAGAGAGAGAGAGGAAAAACAAACAAACAAACAAAAAATGTTAACAACGTTGTGGCAGGGACAGCAGGCCAGGGGAGGAGCTGAAAGGCTAGAATGCAAAATGCATTTATTGCAGCTTAACAAGTTCCTGTGACCCAACAATCACTATAGATGATTGTGTGCGCAATACACCTATGGCAAACACAAAGCTTATAAATAAACCGGGGTGGGATTGTTCCCAGACAGCAGTGCTCTTGGAGCAGCCACTGACAGCCCCACTGACAAGTCTCACTTTTTCCCCCACTACAAAGGGCATAAGGAATTTTTAAATTCTTATCACTCAGTGAGTATCAAGACCACAAACCCACCAACTACCTCTCCATATCCCACTGCTCAAGAAAAATCTGGAGGACTGAACAGCATCAAAAATTTGAAGAAAAGACATGGAAGCACTTGAGAATAATTTCCCTTTGCTAAGATGTGAAGACTGCAGATATAACTTGTCTCTTTAACCATACTTCCCTCTCTGGGCAAAGTACAGAGGAGAAAACTGCGTGCATCAGAAAGTGTAAGTAGATCAGCAGTGTAAAGCCAAGTCACCAGACAGAACTGTTTCCAGAACCCTAACCACATTTGCACGGCCTCTTATCACCTAAGAAACGTGGCCCCATCGCCTCTCTAAACTGGCAGGCCCACAGTCCCTCTATTACCTCCTCCCAGTGAAAGGAAATGGGAAAGACAAACCCATTCAGAGACTGCCCACCTGACCCTGCAGTTAGTGGGAACTGACACCAAGATGTAGAGGATTTATAATGAGCAACTGAAACCAGTAAAACTGGCCTGACAGCATTCCTTCAGCATACAGAATTATCAAAAAATCACTAATTTCCAAATATAGTGAAAAAACAGCTAGTTTGAGTAATTTTCTTCCATCTGTTTAAAGCATTTTTAAAATGCTTCCATGCATATTGAACCATCAGTAATACCTAATGTACCTGCCAACTCTTTACTAGCTGGCTTTAAAACAAGTGTTCCTGTGACTCTGAAAACACCAGTGCTATCTTTTATGGGCTTCAGAATAAGATGCAAACAGGGCTCAAACAACACCAAAACCACATGATGGAGTAACAGCACGTCACCCAGCATGGTGTGCTCTTCTCATCACACACATCCTTCACTAAAAAGTTAAATTAGCAGACTAGGTATTTCTACAAGACCCTCTTCTATCTCTTGTCACCCTGCATGCGGGTACCAGAGTCTACACCTTGTTCACACAGGGCTGTGGCTACAGAGAAACTTTGGGCAGATCACAGAGAAGTAAACAGTACAAATTCTAATCATGCCAGTGGTGAAACAGAATGGTTACCTGAGCTGCTGGATGGACATACCAGAGCACAAATCTGTCAAAACCATCCCATGTGGCACAAAGTCTCCAGTAAGGAAGATATCTGTCAGGTAGGAGTCTGAGGAGTCTAATATTTGCAACTTTGAAGTTGTTAATGGTGTCAAAACATGATTTATACTGGTTAGTGCTGAAGCAGCAAGAGCATCAAAGTTAAAAGGACAAGCTAGTATAGAGACCCCATTGCAGCCTGGGAGACCATCTCATGGCCTTTCAGGACTTCACAGGGCCTGTCAGAAAGATGGGGACAGACTTTGGAGCAGGGCCTGTTGGGACAGGACAAGGGGGGATGGTTTAAACTACAAGAGGGAGATTTAGACTGAAGAGAAGGAAGAAATTGAGGGTGGTGAGAGCCTGGCCCAGGCTGCCCAGAGAGGTGGTCGCTGCCCCATCCCTGGCACCATTGCAGGTGAGATTGGCCAGGGCTCTGAGCAACCTGCTCTAGTTGCAGATGTCCCTGCTCTCTGCAGGGGGGTTGGATGAGATGGTGTTTCATGGTCCCTTCCAAACCATTCTAGGATTCTACAATTCAGTGAAGGCACTGCACTCTGGTTCCTCCACTGTTTCCAGAAATGCATTCAGTGTTTTGACACGAGAAATACATCACAGAAAGCACAACACTGCATCACAAGTTACACAACTCTGCAATCTGAGGCTCTAAATATACAGTAAGTCACTTTCAGTACCAGCCCCTCAAGAGCTCTTGCTCTGCTTGCAATGAAATGCTTTTCCTCCACAGACCCCGTGATACTAGTCACGTAGATAAGCACACGACTAGAAAGAACTCAAACCCTAAGTGGATGCAGCATAGAAAGCTATACAGGAAAATATACTGTTTTCTTTAAGATATAATTCCAAGGTTTGAATATCACAGTTATCAAACAGCCTTAACCGAGGTGTATGAGACAGGACCAGAGCATGTCTGCTCTAGAAGTAAAGCAGTTCTTTCTTACACTGAAAAGGTACAAAGGTAAGATAGACTGGACATCACTTGCTATACTACTGTTCTCAAATACCATGTACTAAAGCAAAAAAAGCTTAATGTTTACTCAAAAATGGAGACAGTCATTATTCAGCTTTCTCTGAGCATTTGCACATTTCACACCCATCCTTTGCAGGAAAAAAAATGCTGACAAACAACACAGAACAAGGGGAGGCTTAACTAAAACCCGAGAAAAACATCTCTATTGCTTTACTGCAAGCCCCGAGGCGGGCACGCTAAATCAATGTCTGCAGAGTCAGGAGAGAGAGGAATAGCTTAATGTAACTTAATGTAATTAAATACACGCTAATGGAATACACTTGGCAGCGTCACAAAAGCCACCAGCAGAAAAACATTTTAGTCTGTAAGAGTGAACGCCAAGAGCTTGAGGAGTGCCACGAGGTGTCACTGCCAGTACCCGTGCACAAAGGAACCTCTCTGTGTTGTTCCACTTACATGAGTGCTGGGTATTAAAACCACGGTTGCCCAATCTGCAAAGGACATATTTTAAATGGTCATGAAAGGGCAAGATATCAGACACTTGCATCTGAGGAATGATTAAACAGAGGAGAATTCTTTTGCTTGGAAAGGAAGTCAGAAGGGGAATAGGAGAAAGGTCTGTAAAATCATAAAGGGTGTGAAGAGGAGTAAACAGGGAATGATTCTTGGCTGGTTTTCCACCAAAAATGTGTCTGGTGATAGCCAGGGACATTCTTAGACAGATGATGCAGAACAACTCAAAGAACTCTTTTGTGTACATGAAGCCAAGTTAGGTGTGGAATTTGTTGCCTTTGGATATTGCAGAGGCCAAAGTATAAATGAGTTCAATAGCTGCTCAGACAACTTTCCAGAGTCCATCTGAGGCTATCAAACCCAAGATGCTTGTGCAAGCTTCAGCTCAGGAACATCCTCCAATGCCAGCTGCTGCAAGCAAAGGAAGGAGACCCTTCTTCCTATACATTCCCCAGAAAGCTCCCTCCTCTGCTGCTCACCAGCAGCACAGGGGGCTGAGTGGATCCCCAGCTTGGCTGAGGACCACACACGTGCTGACAGAGCTCCCACCAAAATGAAGAGCTGGGTCCCATCCTGCAACCCAAAACACAGACACCACCACTTGGCACAGCGCTAGCGAGGTGACTCTTTGGCACTGTCACACTCCCTGATAAAGCCACCCCAAGCTGGTGTGAGGCTGATATGTCCTTCTGCCAAGGCAAGATAAGAGACACATCAAGACCCCACCTACCAGAGACCCTGGCAAATCTCTAATGCCCTTCCAGTGTGTCATTACAAATCTGGCCCTGCACAGTCTTGTATTTAGGAAGAATTAAACTGATATACAAATAACTGTGGTGTGATCAGCATCACACTCCTCTACTATGAGCTGACCATATTCTTTCCTCTTGACTAACTCCAAGTACAAATGCAAGAGAGAAGAAAAATAAGCAGCACATGCTACTTGTTGTCTGAACTAAGGATGGGCTAGCAGGACTCACCTGCAGTTTGTTTAAGATTATTGCTTCCTCAGGCAGAGCACCAACAACCCACGGGAACATCTAAACCGTATCAAACATACCGGTTTACTCCACGCTCCAAAGGCTCCAGGAGTGCACAGCCCTGCCTTGCTTATCTCAGCCCAGACACAACTCTTTACACAAAAAAAAAAAAAAAAACCCAAACCAAAACACTGCATGCCAAGATACCCCAAGCAAGGGGTGAAACACAAAGCAGAAACCACAACACATACAAAGGAAGTCTCACCTCTGCTGCCATGAATGCCAGTGTGTGCATGCCATGGGTGTAGCCAATCACACCACAGACAACTGCTAATCCACAGCAGGACAGGAGCATGGCTACGAGCAGGGCGAGGACTCTGACGTGGCTGCTCATGGGGGTGGTAGGAGAAAAGGAAAGCTGCAACACAAACACAAATACAGAACGAGTTTAAAGGAGCACTTCATCCAGCCTGCCTCCCACAGTCACCTCACCAAACAAGTCCTCATTTGGAAAAAATCTTTTGATTTCTAGAAAATAAAACCAGTTTTATGATCATGACCATACAACATAGTAACACATGAGGCAGAATAAAGCTGAACCCACACACCATACCAGCATCTCGTTCATCTTGCTGTCATTTACATTCACCGAGCTCTTAAAGCCAGACGGAATCATTACGATTATGTGATCTCATGTTCAGATCACTGTGCAGGAAAACCATACTTTCTCATGTAGTAGTTTCTGCATTGAATCCACAGCACTGCTCAGGATGAAGATGTGTTTTAGAGAGACATCTAACCTTAACACACAGGCTCGGAGCAATAAGGATAATTGTTCTGCTAATTTGTCACCTTACAATCTGAATTTGTCCAGCTTTATCTTCCAGCTTCTAGTTGTTTTGGTTTAATTTTCTTCTGGAAGAAAAAGACATGTCCCATGGAAATTTAACTTGCAGCTAGAGACTGCTGAACAGTCTACTGAAAATAGCTGTCTCATTCAATAGCATACAGAGATCATTAATTCTCTAAACTACCTCCACAGCAGACTACACCTTGGCTCTAAAACAAAGATGACCCAAGAAGCAAAGTATTTCAGAGATCTATCATGTTATCTTTGGGGTAGGAAGGGGAAAAACAGGACAAAGAAAGAAGGGAGATGCCCAAAGCTTCACTCGGGTATCACTGATAAGGTTGAGTCTCGTGTTTTGTTTTTAAATTGGTTCTATGTTCCCTGTTTATATCTGGTTCAGTTCCACATTGCTGAGTTTGCAAGGCACATCACACAAGTACCGTTTGTCCAAGTACAGAATTACAATACCTGCCTTGAGTGCAGAAGGTATGATATAGTAAAGATTTTTTTCTCACAGGAACTTTGTTCTTTCACAGCTTTCAGAACACTGAAAATACCAGATGACTGCCTTGTTCACTTCTGTCTCAATTTTCCTAACCCCCTCCAGCCCAGTTTGGAGCTCAGTGCTCAGCTGCTTGTGAATTAACAGGCCTTACCAGATACTAATTTAAAGAAAAATTAAAGCACAGTGCTACTAAAAGGAAATTCTTGGATTCAATTTAGTTCAAATTTATATTCCAGGACAGAGGAGCTGAGGAAAATGTATGTCCATTATAGACGTTTAAAGGGCAAGATTTACTGTTCAAATTGCAGCTCCTTTTTCCTTGCTTAGCCTTCAATTTCTACACTTCTATTGAATTTATTCTTGGTATGAACAGAGACTGGGATGCAGCTTATGGAGAACTTTGCACTATGTATTGTAAAGACATCAGCAGTCGGTATTTGGTAGGTGTAAATCAGCTTGAAAGCCAAGCACGGAATCTACAGAAACAGGCTTCATGGACCAATCCTAAAAGGCACCTATCTGAGGGATGTTCTGTTATCAAGATTTCTTCACTGTGAAGAGCTTAGAAGACATCTCATGGAGTTATGTAATGGTAATTACAGGGCACAAGTAAGGAGCAATTTATCAAGTAAGTATCTTCAGATCCATTTGTCTCATGGGAAAACCGAAGGAGTAAGATTGACATCCTTTCAAGCAAGTACTTGAAGCTACTGGGAGGTGCACATGTTCAGCACCGCAGGGTGGGGAAAAGGCCTAAATGACCTGTTGTAACCCATCATGAGCCAGTGTCCAAACCAGAAGCAGAATTTACATGTCCCAAAAGCCAGCCCTTAATCAAAACTTACATATTCAAAGCGATCCTTGCAGAGCTGAACCATAAGATGAAGAAACACAAGTCCAGAGAACCAGAGGCACCACATCACCACTTCTTCCACTGTCTGAACATTCAGCACACCAAAAATGAAGATGAACTTGTAGAAAATGAAATTCCAGAATTTATCCTTGAGATGCTGTAAAGGAAGACATGCGGTTACCACAGGGAAAGCACTGACAATCCACATACAGGGGAAAGAAAGAGGGAAAAGGAAAAAAATAAAAATACAGAAGTAGAAATGCAATGTTATGTCAGCAAGTCTTCTACATACGCATCTTAAATTGTATTTCTTACCCATACTGAATTAAAAATAAATGAGAAATATCAAAAACAAATTAGAAAATTATAGTATTATTAAATGGGTCCTTAGAATCAATCTAGTCCTTTGTACCACCGCAGCGTAACCGTGTCACACAGCGCACAATAGTTTCCCAACACATTTATAAAGCAGTGCTTAGCACAAACCACGTGTGATCTCAGTTTGGTTCTCCACACCCAAGCAGCGCAGCTCCCAGGCTGCAAACACAAAATCCCCTCTGCTAGAAGGGCTGCCACCGTTAGTTATACAAAATGCCCAAATAGCCTAGCACCTTGCTTCCAAAAACCTGTCAGAAAGCACGAGTGGATGACAGTCTGCCCTTAAAATGCACAATGCCTCCAGTGGAGAATGAAATGGATGAGCAACAGGGAAAAAAAAAAAAAAAAATTAATCCCACGCACATGCAGGATAAAAGAAACAATATGACGGTCTAGAGCAGCAGACAGCAAGCCAGCTTGGTGGGGAAAAAAAAATAATGATGAAATAAAATGTTTTGTTAAAGAACACGATGAAATCACCAGGAGTTTAGTTAAGACAGGCCCAGAATTCCTTCATGCTGTTGCCATTTTTGGCTCACAACAAACCACCAGCTTTCCCTTGCATGAGAACTGCAGCATGTTCCCACCATCCAAACACAAACAGGACCGTGCGGTTACTGTTCTTCATGTCAGGTTTGAAGAGGGAAGAGAACATCCTGGAAATTATCACTGGTTAAAATTCCACATCCTTATAGCCAACATGGACTGGAAAGAAAATCTGGCTCAATAGAGTTTGACAGTGCCTTTTTTTAATAAGATTCACTCGCAGGCTCTGCGGGGTGTGAATCACAAATACCTCAGGCTTTGAGAGATCCATGGTTGTTGATGAAGCTTTATGTGCCTCAGTTCTGCATGTCAAAAATCATCATGGCCTGATTTCTCCTGAAGAACTGCATTTACACAGCTTGATACATAGCATATTCAACATACCTCTTCACAATAGTTTTATATAGGTTAGCAAATTTTAGCCACAAGGAACATGGGGACGAAGCTTACGCAGTTTCTTATTAAAAAATGCGAACACGCTTAGAAGTTCCCTTCAGAAATGAACTGGAGGCTTGTGCCTGTGTAGCTAACCAAACAGTAAGATTTAACTTTATGTTATTCTAAAATTTACTTTTTTTGAGTAGTTTCAGCAATTCTAGACAGAAAACTACACCAAGAACTGATGAAACTCTCCAATATCCAAAGCAAAGCGCTGCTGTCTTACCTGCCGCTCACTAACACGCAGAGGACCAAACACCATGCACTGGATCAGCTTAGCAACCAGCATTAGAAAACAGCAGGCAGTGTTCACTAGTACCTGGAAAGAAAGAAAGTAGTCAGACACAAATACTTTTGCCCTATTTAGAAGGAGAGAGAGAGAGAAGGGGAACAAATGAGTCTAACAAAACCTGCCATTGTTGACAGAAGAGTATTAGTTGCCTTTTTTTTGGGGGGGGTGAAATTTAAGCCAGACCTCTTACAAGACGTAGTAGATGATAAGTCACTTGATGTTTTTTTTCTGGCAATACTAACACAGTCAGTTTGATACATCAGTATATCCAACAAACCAACCCACCTCTTCACAAGAAATAGCTTTATATAGGTTAGCAAATTTTAGCCCCAAGGAACATGGGGACAAAGCTTACAGATCACCAAGATGCTCATTTTGTTTAACATACAGCAGATGAGAAAACTCCAGTTTGAAGCTGTTGTTACGGGAACAAGATTCAGGCATTGTCTCGAAACATGCTAAATAGCACACAGCCCTCCTGCAACAAGACTGCTCAAAGCCTTACAGGAAATCTGCTTTAAAGCAAAGCAGCAAGGAGCAGAGTACATGGGCCTGGGAAAACTGCTTCTCACATTTGACCAAGACATTGTAATTAACTTTTGACCTACACGGAGCACTAAAAGAAGGAGGGGGGGGGTGATGAGCCAGCCTCACACACTGGCATTTCTAAAGGACATACAATAAACTTTCCCAGGGCTTTAAGGTCTTGAAACCAAGTTTCAACAGGCTTAATGTGTTTGGTATATTCAAAACTCAGTTCCTCAGTCAAGAAAGCACATTGTAAAGCAGGTGTCCAACTAATCCTCTCTCTTGACTGACAGACATATGAAAAGCTCAACAGCTCAGTGAGGTTTCTGATATACCCTTGCTGAGCTTTTATTTCAACTACAGAAATTAGTGAGCCAAGATTCATGTATAACTGGAAGGTTCGGGTTTAGAGAGCTAAAGAAAATTCCTTTGTTTTTTGTGTGTTGTTTTCTTTTTTTTTTTTTTTTCAATGGTGAGAATGCTTCTAAATTTTATTTAAAAAAAAAAAAAACCGACGTAGGTAAAGCTTGGCTTGAACACGATATTCTCTTCCAAAGACCTCCAGCCGAGCAGGACACCAGTGCTTTGAGAAGCGCAGGTGCAGCGTCCATCGGACACAAGAGCTCCCCTCAACACCCCCGTGGCGAGAGGGGCGCGCTCAGGGACCAGCACCAGCCCCCTAACGAACTGTCCGGGAGCTCAGCGTTACCGCAGACCCACCAGCCTGGAGGAGAACGGGCGGAAAGCGGCAACAGCCCGAGAAGGGCAGGGCAGGGCTGCACCCCGGACCCCGAGCGGGCAGCCGGCCCACGGAGCCACCTCTCCGCCCCCCTCTCAGCTCTCCGGGAGCCCCCTCGGTATTCCGGGAGCGGTTTTCAACAACAATAACGACCCCCCCGCTCGGAAACTCGGCAGCGGTGGAGCGGGGCGGGGCCCGCCCGCGCCTTGCCCCCCTCAGCGGCGGGCAGAGGCCGCGCAGGCCGCCCCCGGCCCAGGCCGCGGAGCCCGAAGCGCCGCTCGGCCGGGCCCGCAGGCCCCGTTGCCCGCCCCGCCCGGCCCGGGGCTCACCCAGACGCAGAGGCTGTCGGAGAGCAGGTAATACGCGAGGTCCAGCGCCCGCGGCCCTCCGCGGCGCGGAGGCTCGGCCGGCTCGGTGCCGTCCGGCTGGGCGCCGCTGGGGGCCTGGCTGAGGGCACGGTAGGCGCTGAGGCCGGTGCCCAGCAGGGCCAGGGCGCTGAGCGCCGTGTAGGTGCGGAGGCTGGGCCAGGGAAAACGCTCCAGGAACAGCAGCGGCATCGTGGAGCCCTCGCCGCGGCCTCGGCCCGGCCTCGGCTCGGCCCAGCCTGCCGCGCTCTCTCTGGCTCCTGCGGCCTAGCGCCCGCCCCGCCCCGGGGCCGGCCCAGGGAACGGGCCCGAGCCCGAGCCCCCGCCCCGTCACCAGCCGCTCCCCAGCGCTGAGTCACGGCCGGGGCGGCGCTTCCAGGAGGGCCCGGCGCCGCGGGCAGCGCGGGGCCCCCTCCCCACGGCACCGTACGGTGAAGAAGCTCCGTGCCCCCCGCTCCCGGGGCAGCCTCCACACAGCCAAAGGGCAGGAAATGGGAGCGGTTCTCCCTCGTCAGCCTCGCAGCGGACAGACGCTTAGTCAAAGGAGAAAGGGGAGAGCCGATAACTGAACCCCAGCGCCCTGCCAGGGGCAGCTTAGAGCAAATACTGCTCAAACTGGCACGCAGCGATGGAAGGCGAGGGATGCTGGTGAACGCCAGGCCGTGACAGCACTGCTCTGCTGCTTTTTCTCGAGGCACCTGTCTTCTAAACCTCCACCTTCTGCAATAACTGCTCCATTCTACACACCCCTGCTGGCTTTATTTTCCCTACCTGGCAGCTATTTAAGACGACATAGCTGTAGCTTAAGAAGCTAACCTTATGGACAGGCCTTTTATCCATAAAACCAGAATGAACAGCCCTACCACTAAATTTTTTTCCAGTACTTTATCAATTATTTTGCAATATTTCAAGAAGACAAGGCTCCAGAGATACCTCAAAGGAGCCTTCCAGTAAAAGGGACCTAGGGGAAAGGTGGGGATTGACAACTCAGCAGGGAGTGTGGCGACAGGACAAGGTGTAGCAGTTACAAACTGAAAGAAGGGAGACTTAGGTCAGATATTATGAAAAAATTCTTCAACATGAGACACTGCAACAGGCTGCCCAGGGAAACTGCAGATCCCCCATCACTGGAAGTGTTCAAAGCCCCATTGGATGGAGCTTTTGAGCAACCCCACCCAAGGCAGGAGGGTTAGAACAAGGTGATCATTAAGATCCCTTCCAATGCAAAATAGATTATGATTTGTGGGTTTTTTCAGTATCAATCCCACGCTGCACAGCTTCAGTCTGACTGGAGCACTCGCCATTGTTCTGCCAGCAACTGACCAGTACAGCCAGCACCAGAACCAAGCGCTTTGGCACGTCTCGGTTCTCTCAGCAGCACGCACTCCAACAATGCCTCCACAAAGGAGGACAGGGCTGCACCACCCACAGTCCAGCTGCTGGTCAAAGGCAGGACTTGGGAACAAGTGTTTTGAAGAGTTAAGCAAATCTATGGAAGGCTAAAAGGCTGAATGGACACATGCAACTGGCACTGATCTTTAGCGAAGCATGTAAAAAACAACCCTATGAAGTTTGATATTTACTACCTGCAAGTAACGTTGAGGTGAGGAAGCAGAAGTGAGGGTACCCATCCCAGAATGACACAGCACGCTGGTCTGCTACAGCTCAGCCTAACACGGAACCACTCGCATGTGGCACTGGCAAAAACATTTCAACAGGACCTGAATTCTGTCCTGCAGCTATAGAAAAATACACAAAATTAATTTCACTTTCCGTATTTTAACTCAGGCCACTCTAACAGTGTTTGATGGGTTGTCATTTTCTTAAGGGGGCACAGAGGGAGAAGTTACAGGTGACATCTCCTCTGAGGCCAATACAAACAGTAACGCTTCCAGATCAGCACTGGTAAGCTTTGGACAAAGTCTACCCTTGCCTCTGAGTGCTCGCATTCCCTCAAAGCAGCCGTTCTATTCTCTACATGAAGACTCACAATTGTATTGTACCTCCTCGTGCTGTTTAATCTCTCCCTCAGACTAATCTCCTGCTCAGGGATGCAGATCAGAGCATCCAAGCGGTCCCTGAATGGCTTAGGTCCTCCTCTTGTTTCCAAAAGCTTCTGCAGTCCTGAAGGAAAGTAGTAATTGTTAAAATATGTACCTAAAGTAGGTGATAAGACAAAAAAAAAAATTCCCCCAAAAAACCCAAACCTAAGACAAACAGAATCTTAACCATTTTTGTTTAATGTTGTACAAAAAAAATTGGTGAGTATTACAATGAAAACTGATACCACATTGCCATCCTGCTACCTAAACAGTGGAGATTCACTTCTCTATTCATACAATAGAAAGTTTAGTGGCCTTCAGAAAAGGAATGATGTAAAAAAAAAAAACCAAACAAAAAAACAAAAACAACAAAAAAAAGGAAACAAAAATCCTTGCATCACTCATATTCTTTCCCTACATTTTAAAGCTGTGCTCACAGAGACGGCTTCTTCTGTCAGACTCTTCAGGTAGGTATACAGGAATTCAGTTGTAAATGAAGTTGAACCTAAAATTAAAAGGATTATATCGTGTGAGGATTCATCATTCTTTTTATTTAAATTACCTTTATGAGTAAGCAAATGTTTTGGTTCTGCTCTTGGTAAACCTCCATCTGACAGAAGTGTAGTTTTTAATAAGACAACTTTACAACAGGAAGCGGCATCATTTTTAAGAGCCAATCCTACACATTGTACAACTGTCTCATAAGGCAGCAGAACAACCAATTGTTAAAATTTCATCTCTTGAGATGAAATATCTCATAGATATGAAAACACCAGCAAAAGTTACTTTATCTCTCCTGCAGCATTTCTGCTGTCAGGGCCAACCCTATATACCCCAAGGGTAACATACAGACATACTCCACAGAAGAGTGAATTCTGCTTGACTACGTTTCACAACAAACAAGCACCCATCTCAGCTTCCAGGTGTCCATCCTTCAGATCTGCCCATTAACACATGGTAAGTGTTGGAAGGGACCAGAGCAGGGGGCCCAGGATCCCATTGTCCAGGTGGGTTTGGAATCTCTCCAGAGAAGACTCACAACCTCTCTGGGCAGACTGGGCCAGGCTCTGACACCCTCACAGCAAAAAAGTTTCTGATCCTGTTCAGATGGAACCTCCTGGGTTCCAGTTTGTGCCCATTGCCCCTTGTCCTGTCACTGGGCACCTCTGACAAGAGTCTGGCCCCATCCTCTTGCCCCCCAGGAGCCCTTTAGCTCTTGCTCAGCATTGCTCAGCTCCCCTCTCAGGCTGCTCTTCTCCAGCTGAACAGCCCCAGGGCTCTCAGCCTTTCCCGGGCACAGAGATGCTCCAGTCCCCTCAGCAGCTTTGGAGCTCTGTTGCACCAGTACCAATGACATTTGGCTGTATTATAACCAGTGTTTTGCTGGTACTCCACTGTCTTCAGAACGGGGAAGGGGGAAGTCCCCACAGCTCCAACTGACAAAACCAGGACTAGACAGAGGGGAAAAAAAAAAAACAAAAAAACAAAAAACCACAACCCAGCACAACAGAAGCCTGTTGTGGATAATACCAGTGCTGACACACTACTAACTGCCTCTTTTCAAAACAGGTAGATGACAGAACCACTTCCCCACAGCTGGCAGGCTGTGGGATGGATGTCTGGTGTTCCTCAATATTTTCTTTCTTCGGAGTGCTCTGCCTTACTCTGCATTCCCAAGAACTGTAATACAAATAAACCATAATATACCTGCTCAAAAGTTGAGGAAGACTGGAAATAATGGGTCCATATCCTGGTGCATTGTCATAGAGCTCAAACAATGGTGCAGCAACCAGCTTGTAATTTTTGGGGACTGCAAACAGAGCTAAAAACAAATACAAGGTGATTAATAAGAAAAACCACCAGACATTCAGCCAAGGTATCACTGTGCTCTACACATCTCAAAACAAGATCACTACATACAGCACAAGTTTCTTCCTTTTGTAGTTCCATATGGGGTTCATACACTGTACGTATGCTGATGCAGGAGCAGGAATGAGCATTTACTGGGAACTCATGCTCAAAGGATCACCCACCTTCAAAAGCAGTACTGGCACTTAACTTATTTAGTGATCAACTATAAACAACTGCAAGCATATGAACACAAACCTGCTACCACATTTCCTCACGTGAAAGGCAAGTGTTTAGACATTATTGTACATACAGTCCTCGGTTGCAAACAAACACTCACCCTTTTCTTGAAGCTGGACCAAGAAGAGTTTTTTGTGCTCTTTTGGTTTTGTAATATGAGCTGGGATATAGGGATACTGGAAGAAAAACAGTAAAAATTGGTTCCACAGAGCTCTAAAAATATTGTGCAATCTTAAGTGCTACTGTATTCATTATCAAGCACTGTGTGAGTTTTCAGTGTGTCAGGTAATTGTTGTGTCACAGCATCACGTAACAAACCCCACTTTTATAAGAAAGCACCCCAAACAGAATGCTGTTGCTGTCACAACTGCTGGCGCGATCTAAAGAGGCACCAATACTCATGAGCAGTTAAAATAACCCCACCAGACAGACACACACAACAGCAAACCAAGCAAGCATGGCCAGCATGAAAACATTTAGAAACAGGGTAGGGAGACTACACTATTGACAGGGCATCTGTTCCACACGCAGCAGCATAAGGGTTTCCTACAGCAGGAATTTAAATGGTGTAGACTGGAAGTTATGACATCCAGGGGTTTCTCATCCATCAGGATAGGACTGGAATTTCGAGAAAAAAAAAAAAAAGTTTGTTGTTTCTCCTCAGCCACAGAAAGGACATGAAATAGGTTAAAAAACAGAAAAACTAATTGCTTGTGCAACAGGCACTCAAAAAGCCCAATTGGTAGGTTGAAAGCTTTGGGAAGAACAATCAGCACTTGACTGGAGAAGATGAAAGTCAACACAAGTGCTCACCTGTGGAGGTTCAAAGTTCGGTCTCCACCAGTTCCCAATGCAGTCATCAATCACCCAGTCTTGCTGAACACCATCCTGACGACCCAGTATCTATGAAAAATCCAGTTACAGTCAGAACACTCCAACTATCCCAAGTCTATTTGTTTCAGAAATCATATACTGGAAGCATGAAGACTTGGCTGTAATAAGGGTCTGATGTAGTTCAGAACTGCTCTGGAACAGCTTTTAACAGAATTTTAGAGTATTTTTCTGTAAAGTGACATTTTAAAGTAAAAGCCTCACCTGACAGGACAAGGACACTTTTGAGAGCATTTCAAATTTCATACTGTATTCAGCTGAAGCGAGGCCCTTCAGAGCAGCAGGGTGAATTAAATGCATCATTATGCTACCTGACAGAATTAATGCAGGTTATGTGGAGAGCACAGAAGGTTAACTGGTGTACTGGGAAGACTATCTCAAAGGAGAGTCCTCATCAGCCATGCTCCACAACATACTTTACTGCCCATCTGCTTGCTCACTTGCCCAAAGCCAGCCAAACAGCAAAGCTGTGAATGAACACAGGACTTGAGCAACAGGTAGGGAGTCAGGCATGAGACCACTCTGTCACACTCGGGATGCAGATAAACATAAACTTAATGATTTATTTGTTAACTACCCAAGAACATCATGAAAACTTCAAAACAAGCAATAAGGACACTGCTCTAACACTTCAGCTTGTTAACTCTAAGCTGATTCAACATCCCATAACAAAGTAACAAAAGGAAACACACCTCTGTCATGAGGCGTTTGAGCCCTTCTACTTCATCTTCTCCTGGATTGAGTTCACCACCAGGTCTGTTAAAAGAATCAATGATGAAAGCTATAGTTATGTTTTATTGCATTTACTGACTTTCACAGGTAAGGTTAGATGTGCTTCCAGAGTTACAAATTCACTCTGTCAGAAGTTCCAGGTCTAGCTTTGCCGAAGGTGAAGGCAGCAGGGTAGCTTTAATCAACACTGACTAGAAAGGCTACTGTATATGCTCTAAAAAAATAACTATTACATAAAATACTTCAGCAGGACAAAGTATAACAATACATATAAAACAACCAGGACACTTAAAGTTGTAACAACAACATAAAAACATCAGCAGTTAAAGAAAGTAAATCTCAACTGTATCTGTTCTTATCTCAAAACCAGCACTCGCTTGAAGCACACAGGAAGCAGAAAACAAAACTCCTGTAAAGAATCATCCTGGTGCAAGGTTAATGAAAAAAAAACTAAACCCACACTTTCATTGTGATGGAGTTTTGCAAAACTTGTAGAGTCTAGCCTACTGAATCTGCAAAACGTGCCCCCACGATGTGCCAACAAAGAATCTGGATGTAAAATTAGATTTCACACACACACGCACACAAATGAGAACAAACAAGATAAATGTTAAAAACACAAGCAGGATGACTTGAGACAAGCCAAGCCCACCCAGTTTAGAAAAGAAAACACACCACCACCTGCACTACAGCCCTGTGAGCCAAACATGGGAAACATTTCCAGCAGCGGTAACGACAAGACGAACTGAAGCCACTTTCTCAAATTCAGACACCTGCCTTTCTTGCTGTCCCCAGCTCACACAGCAGCTGGTAACCAGGTATCGTTCTGGTTTATTCCTTGAGCTCTGCTTCACTATTTTTGTGGCCAGAGCATAAGCATTGAAGAATAACAGCTTTCACATGGTAAACACAACAAACTAAATACCGCTAACGAGCCTGAAACAGGATTTCACCACAGTGATGCACTATAATCAAGATTTCCAGTTGCTTCCAAACTAAGTCACCCCACTCACAAGCAGAATCGGACAATACGAAAACCCCACAAGTTTTCCCAGACCAAGTATTTGCAAGAAATGAATTCCATTCAAAACATCCACCAGTTAGCCACACTAACCCAGCACATTTAGTGGTCTATGACTATAAAGTTTCATTCAAGAAACAGAAACTTACAGCTTGAAAAACGTTGTCCCAAGCTGCAGAAGCAGGACATGGGGCAGCCTGTGCTCATGGACAATCAGAACCCCCTCCACTGTCCGCCTCATGCCAATCTTGTCAAACTCCTCCCTCATGCGCTGAAACCGAGCTGCCACGGAACTGTCCTTCTCGTACAGGGGCTCCTTCGTACCAAACGTGTAATTGGTGAGAGGATACCTAGAAGGGGGGAAAAAAAGCCCAAAAAGACCCATTACCACGTAACAAGAAAACTAAATTTAAATCACTAGGACACAGCATCTACCCCGAGGCAGAACCTCGCGTGTTTGATAGTAACTCACTGAAAACATTTCTTTGGGACTTTTGGGGCCCCTGCCCCAGATCTGTGCTACAGTAAGTACAGGCGCAGAATGTCCTGCTTGTTGACATGCTACTGTGAGGCTGACTCAAAGGAAGGACAGAAGCCCAGAAGAACCAGCAGCAACTGTTATTTAAAAGTCACCCCTTGATCTCCACACTGCAGAGACAAGGAAGCTGAAGCTCTGAGAGGAGCTGGGAAAGGGACAGGAGAAAAAAAGGTCTGTGGGAAAGGAAGGGAGCGGAGCTGCACAGGACAGCGGTGTTTATTCTGCAAAAGTAACGAAGAGCCTGAGAACTGTTACAAGTGGGTTTGTTTTGAAGTGGGAAGCGAGACATCTGGCTGACAGAAGAACAGAAATGCCAAGTGTCTAAGTGCAGGGCCAGCACCAAGAGCTTAAGCAGATCACTCTGCTGGGCTAAGTGCTGGATCTCTGCACTCTCTTGTGACAGGATGGGGCAAACTTGAGAGACTTCTCCAGGTAAGAGAAACTGAACAGAGCCAGCAAAGACAAGAAAGCTTAGGCAAGAAATCAGTCACTCCCAGAGAGCAGAGGGCAATGGGAGAATATTAACGTGTAATAAGATCCAAGTAACACAGAGATCTGCCTGCAGGGAAGACAGGATCATCCAGCTAAGCCAAAAAGGGAGAAGAAAATGAGCTGTGGGCAGAGCAGTAACAAGTTGCCAGCATGGTTTTATTGATTGGGGACATACAGCAACAGAATTAAGAGAGGAAATGACTGATTTTGTGGAGGTGTTTTCCTTGAGATGCCTCCTGTAATGTATTCTTCCCCTGATACTTAATCATATCAAATATAAATATGCTTTTCTTCCCCTCAAATTTTTAATTCTCACCTACATTTTCTGCCTGTTTTACAGTGGCAAAAATCACAAGCCAGCTGCAGTTTTAGCCCCTTTCTTAGGTACACAATTGAGCCAAAACAAGGTTTCCTCACTGCAGATTCTTTATTATTCCTCACTTTCACTTAAAGCTTAGAACCACCTCCTTTTTCTTCCTCCATTCATCTCCACTTTTAGATCCACATTTATTACTTTTTGTTATTATTGTTTATAACATCCATTTATTAATAATCTACAATGCTAAGGTAGTTGCATTAGTCTGTACATCAAAACCCTCAGCCTATGCTTTAAAATAGCACAGCTTCCTGTTAAGTCTTTTCTTCAGAAACATATAAAAATACTCCAATCTGAAGCTCATATTTGAACTTCCACAAGATTCATTCTGTGACTAAACTCTGCTATATCACGAAAATAACCGAGTCTACAATTAGGCCAAAATTGACCTATCTCACCTCATCCTACTGACCACACAGCCCATCTAGGCCTGTCCCTCTCTGCCGCCAAAGGCAGGTGCCTACGAAAGCACAGACGAGAGAAGCACAGACGCTGTTCACCGCGTCCAAATACACCCTAACAGTGTTACTCGGGGCTCGCATTTCTCCCGTCGGATGCTGTTTCTCTATACTAAAGCATATATACTAAATGCCGCCCGCTTCCCAGTCGCTGCAAGCTTTCAGACCCACCGCGGTTCACATCTCTTGCAAAGGGGGCAGAACCCCGCCGGCAACCGAGCTCTCCCGCCGCTTCCCCTCAGCCCCGTGGCCGGCGGAGGACCAGGACCCCAGAAAGGCCCTTGCCCAGCGGGTGCTGGGGGAAAACCTGCAGCGGGCTGCCCGAAGGCGGCCCCAGGGGTGCTGGGGGAGGGGGTAAGGGCTCCCTAGCGGGACGGGACGACGCGGGGACAGGGCCCGGGCAGGCCCGGGGCGGCGCTCACAGGTTGATGGTCCTCTCCAGAGTGAGCGGCTTCGTCTGCTGAATGTACTTGTTCCCGAACTGGTTCACCCCGCGGGGCCAGCCGGTCTGCGAGCGGTTGGGCGGCACCACGGACATGGCGGCGCGGCGGGAGGCGGCCAGGGAGCGGTCAGTGCTCAGCGGCGGGAACCGCGTCCGCCATTAACCTCCCCCCCAGGCCGCACACCCTCCGCGCGCGGCCTCACCGGAACCGCCCATTGGACTTCCGGTGCTACCATAGAGAGAAGCCACTCTGGCCCTAGCCCCCCATGGGGCAGTCGTTCTCTCACTTGCACTTTGCGGCCGCGCACCGCCCTTCCCCCCTCTCTCATTGGCCGACGGGCGCGTCTCCGCCCCTCCCGCGCGATCCGATTGGCGGGCGGGCAGCGCGGGGCCCGCTGGGAGCTGTAGTGCGGCAAGGAGCGCGATGAGCGCCAAGCGGCGCGGGGTGGCGGCAGGGCCCGGGAAGAAGCGCGGGAAGCAGGAGGCACGCGCCGAGCTCTGCGCCGCCCTCAAGGACGCGGCGCTGCGGGAGCGGGCGGCGGCCGCCTGGGAACGCGGGGAGCCGCTTCGCCGCGGTACGGCCCGACGTCCGGCCCCCTGCCCCCAGCCCGGCCCCCTCCTCCCCTCACCGGCAGCCTTTCCCTTGCAGAGGCGGCGCTGGAGCCGGCCCCGTTCCGCCACGGCATCATCCCCGGCTTCCTAGCGGGCCCGGCTTTCGCGGAGGCGCTGCGCGATGAGCTGCTGGGCCTCAGCTTCCGCGGGCGGCGGAACGACCTCCTCTCGCTGCGGCAGGTGGGCCCCGTGTCGCGCCGGGCCGGGCTGGGCCGGGCCCGGAGGGGCCGCGCCGCCCTAACCCCCGTCCTTTCTTCTCTTCCATGGGCCGCCGCAGTCCGAGGAGCTGGGGGAAAGGCCGGAGCCCCACGTCGCCGCGCTGAGGTAAAAGTGGAGAGGGGAGAAGCCCTGTCTGTCTCCCCGGGCAGAGCTGCGGGGTGGGGAGGGCCCGGCAGCGCTCGGCCGCCTTCAGCCGCGGTGATTAGGCCAGAAACCGACCCTGAAGAGCTGGACCCACGCTGCGGGTCGTGTCAGTGAAGTCAATTAACTATTTTCCACCCGAGCAGGGCGATTCGATTCAGCTCTCGTCTGTCTGTAGCTTCTGAACCTGTTCCCCTTACAGCTGCTGCAACACTCGCTGCTTGCTGGCCGCTGTCAGCGAGGTTGTGAACACGGGGCTGTTTTCCTGGCCAGCTCCCCCAGGAACACAGTCACCAGCAGCCACAGCACCTTTTACCGTTTAAGTAATTGGAAGGGAGAGGAGAAGTTAGTTTGGCCTATGGTGATGTTTTATAACACGGGAGAGCGCTTACCTTGTGCTCATCTTCTCAGGCATGCCCTCTGTGAAGAGCTCCGAGCGTGGCTTTCTGCTGTGACCCAGATTGAGCTGGAGCCAACTGTAGACCTCTCCTGTGCTCAATACGAATATACTGGTCAGTCTATAGATGATCTTTTCCCTAAAGTTTCTGGAGGTGTGCAGGAAACTGTTTGTCTACAGAACACCTAATTACCCACCACTGTCCCTCTCGTGTTCCCAAGGGTCCTAGAAGCTATCAGCAGCGAACCAAAGGCTCAGAAAATGAAGTCCTAGTTGTGGGAGAACTGTTATGCAGGGCTTTAACTAGGCCCAGTGCTGGTGCAAGCTTTTCAGAGATGTGCAGCCCATGCTTGTATGCCTGCTTCCAGGCAAAAGGGTGACATGTTCAGCTTCCTAATGCCACAGATGCTAAAGCATCACCTTGGTGAGTCCAGGGCCATTAAAAAAAAACAAAACAAACACCTTCAGGGGCAAAATTTTCACTGCTGTCAGATCTATTTTTAATGTCTTTTGCACAACCCCAGTCAGTCCAGCTTTTCCCTTCCCAGGGCTCTCCCACCCCTCTATTCCAGCAGCAGACGTCCTCAGGGCACAACTCTGTATTTAAAAGCACTCAAATCATTATTTCACTTGGAATTTCTGTCCACTATGCCCAGTGGCAGCTGGAGAGGGGTGGATCACAGTATCACAGGGTGTCAGGGGTTAGAAGGGACATTGGAGATATTTGAGTCCACCCCCCCTGCCAGAGCAGGATCATACAATCCAGCACAGGTCCCACAGGAACGCAGCCAGGCGGGGTTTGAAACTCTTCAGAGAGGGAGACTCCACAACCTCTCTGGGGAGCCCATTCCTGTGCTCTGTGACCCTTACAGTAATGAAGTTCCTCCTCCTGTTAAGATGGAACCTCTTCTGCTCCAGCTTACATCCGTTCCCCCTTGTCCTGTCACAGGGCACAAGTGAGAAGAAACTGTCCCTTTCCTCCCAACACTCAGCCCTCAGATATTTATAAACATTTATCAAATCCCCTCTCAGTCTTCTCTTCTCCAGACTAAAGAACCCCAGGTGTCTCAGCCTTTCCTCATAGGGCACATTTTCCAGTCCATCATCCTTGTAGTCCTCCCTTGGAATCTCTTGAGCATATCCCTGTCTCTCTTGAACTGGGAAGCCCAGAACTGGATGCAATACTCC
>JANHGN010005360.1:1278-20179 GCA_024605025.1 Megaceryle maxima | reverse complement strand
ATAGTATATATAAATACAGTGTGTATAGTGTGTATATAGTATATATAATACAGTATATAGTATATATAATAGTGTGTTTTTTTTTCCTATGTTTGTTCAGTTTGTAAGCAATATTTTGAGAAGTACCCTGGGGATCGTAACCTTTTGTGGGAAGTGGAGGGAGTAGGACATTGGTTCCAGAAGAAGTCTATTATGGCTATGTGGCAAAAGGAGAAGCTCCGTATGGCAGGTATGGACATACTCTTTTGTTGTTTTCTGATACTTTTTAAGTTGAACACTCTACCAGTGCAACCAGTGACTTCTGTGAACACTGCTTATGGAATCTAGCAGAAAGACTTATTTGTCCTGAGATCTAGGAGATCATATTTGGAATGGTTAATTGTTACATAAAGGTTATAACTTTCCATTTCTGTTTCACTTTTTAAAAATCTTACAGCAGAGTCTTCACAGAGAGGAAATCACAATGTCCAAGCAGAGGATCATTTTCAGCAGTCTGCAGCAGTAGCTGAAGCAAGTGGACAGAACACTGAGGTAGGAACAAATCGAAGTGTAGGTACATGAACTGCTGAATCTTCTGTTGGTGGCTTTTACTAACAGGCAGACTGAGAAATGCTTCTTGTCCATGTTATTGTCAATGTATTGGCTTAGGTTTGCACTACTATATAAGATGCAAGTTACTTTTTATGTGTGTGTGTTATACTTCTCATTGATGTAATACTGATGACTAAGCTGGGGTTAATACTGACTTTTCTGGAGAGGTGGGGTGTCCCCATAAATGTAGAAGGTCTGACACAACTGTCAGGGTATATAACTTGAGCTATTTGTTAGCAGATTAGAGACTATTTCAACTGAGTCTTAGATTTAGCTGTCTAGAAAGGCTGTTGAACAGTAGACTCATTTCAAGAGTGGAGAGAACGAGGAAAAGTCTTTGTAGCAGTGTACATTCACATCACCAGTTCAATACAATGGACAGTATTTAATTTGTGTTCAGTTAGTTATATGTTTTGCACACTGGAGGACTGCAGCTTTCTTTGTAAGTATTTGAATTAGACTTCAGCTACATATGGATGTGTTCATGAATGTATTTGTGTCTCTTAATATTATAAAGCTGTTCCTCTATCTCATTTGTGTTCTGAGACCACACAATGTGCCTGAGAATAACGTATAGCTGAAAATAATACGTGAAGCATGGATTGTGTGCTTCAGGCCTGTCTATAGTATTGGCATGACCATGCTATTCTAGAAGTCAATGCTTTAATTAAAGATAGGAAATAATGTCTGAATCAATCCACTAAGCTGTTAATATCTAAACTGTAGATTTGAAATGAGACATTTGACACTCTTTCAGTTGAGGGTTGGCAAAGCAAAACTGTCAGCAGCAGTAGTAATGTTTTTTTCCTAAATGACCAGAAGCAATAATTCTTCTAGTTTTCTTCCATTTGTAACAGTGTCTTGAGCATCATTATTGGAATCTGAATCTAGATTCAGATCTGAATCTATGATTGTATTAGCCAAATGGCTTAAAAAAATGCCTGATTTGACTGTAGAGCTATAAGGATATAAGGGATTTTTGTTGCTGTGAGTTAAGAACTCAAGCCCTTTCTCTTTCCTTCTAGAATAGGAAGATACTGAAGTGCTACAACTTGTAATAGCTTGTTAGAAAGGCTGACAGTGCTGCTCTTGGCCCCTGCACCCCCTATAAGCAGTTCTATAATGCTCCGAAAATTGTTGGACCATTAAACAAAATAGTCTCCTTTCCCCAAATCAGGAAAAAATATTCCACAACTTTTATTTTCCCCTTTCATTTAGTGCTTCCTATTTTGTGTGTTTTGATGCTGGAGTACTCTACAAAATCTTATGTTTTTAAAACTCACTTGGAACTATTTCAAGCAGCAGAATGTAGATGTGGCCACTTCTTGCTGCTTGCCTTGGATGGTACTAGAAGGTGAGGCTGGAAAAGCAGTGCAACACCTGGGTGCTGGTAGTTGCTAGTTCTAGATTACTTCCAACAGCTAAGAGGGAGCAATATGTATAACTTTAATGTCTACAACTTGTATCCATTTCACAATATCAAGTTCTTGACCATTGAGTTCACAACTAACTTGCAGGAAAAATGGAAGTACTGGGATCTTGGGGAAGAAATGAGACGTTAGATCTGTAGGAGGATAGAACTCTGCTCTAAGCAGCCTCTTGTGCTGACTGTGCACATAACCTGCATAACTGCTCCATCACTATTGTATTTTAACCCCAGCTGGCAGTGAAGCCCCACAGAGATGATCACTCGCTTCCCCCTGCTGGGATGGGGGAGGTGAGAGCTCGTGTTGAGATAAAGACAGTTTAATAGTGAAAGCAAAAACCGTGTTGTCCTAGCTGCATTACCTTGCAAGTTCTTGTGCACCCTATGACTACTCCCTAGGGGGTGGTAGGAGAAGCAGAAAAGGCACTAAGTGCTGCTCAGCAGTAATGAAAAAATCTGTTATTGAACCCTGTTTTCAACGAACATTCAAAGCATAGCTCCATATTAGTCCCCCATACCAGCTACCCCATGCTCTGAAGAAAATTAACTCTAGCATATTGTCCATCCTTATTCTCTACCGTTTATGCCATGCCCAGGTCACACATTATCCAGTACAGCCTCACTAACCACCCCTGTCCTTCCCTCTCTGATATAATATGCAGACAGCATTCCATTAGCCTATGGACCACCCCTGTAATCAGCCTGTAAAATGTCCACAAAATGTTTATTTAGTTCATGACTTTGGGCTCTATCTGTTACCATGGTCACTCAGAACAGGCAATACTGTGTTTTCTTTGGAGCTATTGGACACCAAAGCCAACTCAGATTGCACTGCTGCTGCACTTATACTGCTTTTTCTAAGACTTGTCCTCCAGTGGTGCAAGTAGTTCCTGCTACAGTAATTCCTGTATCATGCAACTCAACCTTTAAATTGTTGTAACCCAGTATTTCCATTACAATTTCTACCCTGTTCCCTTGGGGACAGGTTATAGGGTTTAACATAGCACTAAACTCCTCCCCTTGCCCCTGCTACAGTTTGGTCTTAGCTATAGACTGCAGTCCCTGATGGGTGTACCTGCTTCACGTGGAGCATTACCTATGAGCCACAGTCTCTTCAAGAGTGTGCCTGCTTCTGTGTAGACTTACCCACAACTAAAGCTACTTTGAAATGTGCCTGTTCCAGTATGGTCTTCTCCAGGGGCCACAGTGCTTTCAGAGTTGTCTGCTCTGTAGCCACAGTCACTTCAGGAGTGAACCTGCTCCAAAATGGCCTTGCCTGTGGCTGCAGCCTCTCCAAGGGCATATCTACGCTGTTCTGGGCTTATCCACGGCCACACATTTTGAGGTGCTCCAGCATGACTTCACACAAAGCGCTTGATGCTTCAATTGGTACCTGCTGTAGCATGGACTTAGCCACAGCTACAGCTGCTTTGAGATGTATCTTCTGCAGTGTGGACTTATCCCAGGGCCACAATCTCTTCAGAGATGTACCTGGTGCAGCACAGACATATGTATGGCAGCAGACACCTTGAGGTATACCTGCTTTGGTGTGGACTTACAGCCACAGAACCTTTGTGGTGTCCTACTCCCCTGTTAACTCATTTATAGGTCACAGTCCCTTTGACTCACGTTCATGCTGGAGTTCTAGTCTGTCCAGTACGGCAGCACAGAAATGGCAGCAATGCCCTGGCTATATGCCAGCCCCAGTGCATTACTGTCTATTACTGTTACGAGAATGTTCGAGGCACAGCAGAGTAAGATGATCAGCAGTACAGCAAGCAGCAAAAGCAGAAACCAAACACTAACAAGCACTAGACTCTAATATACAGTAAGGCAGGCAAGCCCCAGAGCAAGCACAGGAGCCTGCCCATTAATAGCTAAATAGCCCTAACAGCTGTCTAGCACATTCTAATGAAACCTGTTCTTATCTTGAACACTTTGAGCCCCATGGTGGACACCAGAAAGGACTGTTGTGGTTTAACTTCAGCTGGTAACTAAGGCCCACAGACACTCACTCAATTTCCCTGGGTGGGATGGAGGAAAGAATTAGAAGGGTGAAAATGAGACAGCTCCTGGGTTAAGGTAAGGACTAGTTAATAAGTAAAGCAAAAGCCACGTGCAAAGCAGGGAGTTCATTCACCACTCTCTGTCATCAGGCAGGGGGTGAGCCATCTCCAGTAAAGCAGGGCTCCATCGCATGTAATGGTTACTTGGGAAGACAAGTGCCATATCTCTAACCATAGTCCCCTACCTCCTTCTAACCCCAGCTCTGTATGGTGAGCATGATGTCACATGGTATGGAGTATCTGGTCAGTTAGGGTCATCTGTCCAGCTGTGTCCCCTCCCAACTTTTTGTGCATCCCCAGCCTGCTTGCTGTTGTGAAGCAGAAAAAGCCTTGACTCTGTGTAAGTGCAGCTCAGCAATAATGAAATATCTGTTATTAATGCTGTTTTCAGTAGAAACCCAAAACATAGCCCCATACTATCCCCACACTAGCTGTGCTGTGAAGAAAACTAACTCTATCCTAGCCAAAACCAGAACAAAGTTGCTTTTTCTTGCCTGATCTCTGTCTTTGCAAGGGCTGTCATATTGTTTTGTATGCTACAATAAAAATACATTTGTAATACAGTTCAGCTTTTAAAAATAAAACTTTCTTGATAAATATTTTCAGCTACTGTAGTATAGTGTTTTGGTCTTCTACAGAAAGGGGAAACAAAAAAAGACAGCATTTGATTATGTGGACATCTGCTATAAACAGAAGGGTTAGGAAAAAAATGGGTGCTGTTCTTTATAATGACAGATTTCTTTCTCAAGTCTTAATTTTCTCTTTTGAGGCCAGAATTAAAATGCGAAAAAAAACCCCACATCATCCTTGTAATACGGCTAATTAATTAATGCTGAGAGATTAGATACATACATGTATAAATACCTTAAGAATGGTTGTAGCCACTTTTCAGTAGGATGACTAATCTGAATTAGTGCTTGAGAAAGATGCAACCCCATATAAAGAGGTGAATGTATTTTAGTAATTTCAGAAGTTCTTGGAATAATGTTAGCTTTGATTTTGCTCCACAGGCTGACTCTCAAAAAAATAAAGAATCAATAGATAGCCATGCAAGCACATCTGAAGGTAAAATTAATCTTGATTATCAGTATTGTGATTACTCTGAATTAGTAGGTTAGCAGGCTCTTTTACCACTTCAATCTCAGCTTATACATCTGCAGAACATAAACATGCCTTCCTCTAAGGTGCTGAGGCTCAACTGATAAACCTTTTAGGGGACATTAAATAAAATTGTTATGAGATTTGGTAAAGCTATTATGTATGCATATTCAGAAAAAAAAGTACAATGAAATGCTGGTTTACTTGTGGTGAGTTTCTTTAATGAAATATTTGGGGGGTGGAAATGATATGGAGATCTTGGACTGCATTTGTTCACTTGTATTTAATTTGTTGGTTTGTTTGTTTTTGGTTTTGTTTTTTGTTTTTTTCCCCAATGCCATAATATAGCTTCTGTTTCCATTTGGACCCAAATCAGTCTTTTAAAACGTCCCAGGATAGGAAAAAGTATTCAGGAATCACAACTTCAAACTTCCCAAGGACATGAGGAAAATGCTCTTCGTGTGTCAGAAAGCAGGTAGAGGAGCCCACGTTTTACTGATTTCTTATTTTGTTGCTTGGGCAGTCACAAACTACAGTGGTGTCTCAGTGTGCTACTTGGCATTTCTTCTCCTTTCTTTCTACTTTACTTGCTTGATTTAAAAATTGCTCAAAATAAAGCTTGATGTGAGAGGGAAAATGGAAACATCACCCGAAGAGTAATTGCATCAAAATGCAGTGTCTCTGAAAGCTCAGCAGATACTGGAAATAACAGTAAGAAAACAGTGAGGGCTGAGGGTAGTTCTAAGTCTATGTGAAAGTAAAAACATCATTATTTGTACAGCATAGTTTCTAGTGATGATATAATTGCATGTGTATCCACAATGCTATGTGTGATCTTTGGAGAGATGTCCCTTCCTGACCTCTTGTTATGGTGGCATATTGTAGTAAAGTTGACAGTTCAGTTTGGGAGCTGGTTACTATTGCCACTTTCCTGTACATGAGTACATGTACACTTAGAAAAAACACACTGCCCTTCCCGGCCCCCTTCTCTCTCTCCCTTTCTTATTCTCTTTTGAAGAACTGAAGATAACCTGATTATTTTCTAGGAAATGCCTCAATCTTACTCTATTTGGTTTCTTTTGAACAAAACTAGTTAGTTTTTTTTTGTTGGTTTGTTTGTTTGTTTGGGGTTTTTGTGTGTGTGTGTGAAGCTGAGGGCTTCAGCTAGATACAGCCTAATTTTTGTGTTTAAATTGTGGAACTACAGAGATACAGCATTGCTGTCCTGCTCTGTCAGTGAACTGTCCTAAGGCGGTTCAGAGAGGCCAGATGGTGTGATTCGACACTGCCATGGGTTGAGAAATTCTTTACTCTTTTGACTGCTAATAATTGAGTAGTTAGTCTACAAGAGGACTGGCCTGTTACTGAACCATCAGTATCTTGGGACTTGCAAATTGATGTCAGTGAGGTCTCACTGCTCCTTTGAACAAGATGTGCAACATGGTGTTTGTACGCAGGGCTAAGGGGAACCCTGACAGCAACAGGGCAGGATATCAGCTTTGTTCTCTCCTTCCGTGTGCATTAGCAGATGCAGCAGGGTCTTTTGTTAGGGACCTTCTTCTGTGGAGTGTCTTCATTTCAAGACTGGCACCTGGGATAAAATCCTTCAATACTGCCTCTACTATGAGACTGCAAAGCAGCATCCTGCAAATTTATATGATATACATTTTTTTTTCTTTCCTTGTATGTAATAATTCCCATTCATCTAGGTTTTATTATCTCAAAACTGCATGTTTGAGATGGCATTGCTGCCTGTCAGGTGCACGTGACTTTCATCTTTAGCTACTTGCTAATTTCCAGCTGATTGAATCTTCAGCCATGATGTGTTTACTGCCTCAAATATCATGGTCTCTGTCATGTATGTATATTAAATGATTATACAAATATACTTGCTTTTATAACTCCATAATTTTAAACTGTTTCTACAGTGGGGGTGGGAGAAGTTGCTTACTTTCTCACCTCTTTGTGGCTTCCAAGTATGTAATGGATTACTACTTTCTAAATTTGAAATAACAAACTTAAATTTCTATTCCCATAAACCAGAATTGAGATAGATGTCTTCATCTTAGAATTTCCAAAGTAATTTTTCCTAGATGAATTTTTTTATTAATGAGGAGTTAGACATTTTAGATGTATTTAGTTTTCTGGACCCTTTTTTCCTATGGCAAACGTGATACAGTACTTTTATAATGGGTCATGAAAGAATATCCCTGCTGAGATCACCCAAATTATGTACTAATATGAAAGATTAAAGGATATATCTTAATACCTGCTGCAGGCTGGAACTTTCTGCTCACGTATCTGAAAGCCCTGAAGACTTAGTAGAAGTGCCTGAGGAGAGTACTGTTGAGGAGAATGAGGTAACTGTTGTTGCAAATGAGGGTCAGCCTGTATCAGAAGCGGAGCTACACGTATCACCCCCTGAGAAACAGAGTGAGGAGGTGAGCTGGATTTGATAGCGCTAGGAGATAAATTTGGAATGCAACTACAGTTTCTGTTAAAACATTGTCCTTACTGCCTTAACCCATGTGACAATCAACTGTTAGATTCTCATACCAATGCCTCTTTGAGGAGTATATCTAAGACACTAGGACTAGTATAGAATTAGTTTCAGAGAATATTCCATTATACTTATTTTGAAAAACAGAGTTCATGAGATCTTCAGTAAGGTGAATTTATAGCTTGTCTACCAATTAAATTTTCTTAATTGATTTCTCCTACTCGGATACTCTGGAGAACTGGATTATGGTCAAGATATGATCCGGTATCTCTAGTTGTTTTTTTAAAAGGTTTCTTTGAAGAAGCTGATAGCTGGTATGCTTCAGTGACTATTGTTGGTTCTTTTTACTTCTCCACATAAAGCTTGCTTGCTTTGATGTTTAAATCCAGCTTTTATCTACAACTTGTTAACAGCTTGAATTTAAATCTGAGTACTCTTTGTGCCCAGTGATGCCTCCAGCGTTTTATGTTTGTATGTACTGGGAAGAGTGTAGACTTTACACTATAATGGGTTCAAGGAATGACTTCAACATGTATACTTGGGACAGGCATAAAAACTGCATGGCTTGGCTCCTAACAATGTAAACTATGGTCAGAAGTTCAGTGTGTCACCAGCAAGCTAATATGGTGGTTAAGTTAGCTACTCTGCACTAACCCTTGCCTTCCTAGTACACATTTCTAGGTATCCAAGCTATACTGCTTCTTACTTTTTAACTAAAAATTTTGATGACAAATACACCCACTAGTGTTGGGAAAAAATTACTGGGCATAATCTTGACTTAGAAATGTGATTTTTTTTTTTTTAAATTTTTTTTTTTTTTTAGGAAAATCCATCAGAACCTCTTAATGGTGATATAACAGAAGAAACAGATAAGACCTTGCTTACAGCTGAAGAGGAAACAGGAAATGAAGTTCTAAGTGGTGGATCAAAACTGCAAGCTGAGAGTCAAGAAGAACCTGTAATGCTGTTTGTTCCGTTAATCCTTGAGTCTCAGTCCAAACCTTCAGAAAACACTGTATCCGAGAAGGTGAGAGAACTGAAACAAGATGTGAAGTCTTGCTGCCTTCAGAGTGTACATACCTAGCTGTTTTTTCTTTTGATAAATAACAGATAGAAAGTAGCCCCTACCATCATCAGAAATTCTTGGGAGAAGCAATTATTAGGCCAGATGATGTAAATCCATAAACAGAATATACAGACATTCCTATTTTAAAATCCAGAAGTGGGGCACGTGTGCATGCAACACCAAAAAGATAAGTTACTCCAGTTTGCTTGGTAGTAATGATATAGCTCTTTCTCACTAAAACATTAGTTAGATATGAATGAAAAGCCATACCCCTGTTTTGTCTAGTAATTCTGCCCAGATGAATTGTACAATTAAATATAAGTACCCTTCCTAGAACATAGATTTTACTGTTGGTAACTTTTACTGTTGGTTTACTTTTGCTTATAGTGCAAAAGCAGATTGTTATATGCTAGCAAAATTATAGTTGTATATGTCTTAAAAAAAAAAATGTTCTTTGGGATTAATTTCAGAATGTTTTTACTGTACCTGAATAATACTTTTAATAATTTGAGTTTGAAAAGAGGAGAGCAACTCCAGGTATCAGATGCAGATCACAAAACAGTCCTGTGCAAAAAGGAGGAAAGGACTGGTTTGTTGACCTGTGCATGTAGTATTAAAAACTGAATGCCAAAATATCTTCCAGGATTGCTAGCTAGGGGTAGTTCAGGCTCTTGTATCTTCAAATAACTGTCCTTTTTGTTTTTCTGGCACCCTTCCCTTCTACTCACAGGCTTTAAATGCAAATGATTCAGAAGTGCTGACTGATGTATCTACTTTACTGGAGAAGGAGAGCACCGAAGAACAGCAAGAACCTGAAAAGACCACCACTGAAAATGTAGCTGCTTCAGCACCAAAGGAAGAGCCCTCTGACAATGGCCTGCGCAACTCTGTGGTAACTGAAGCAGCAGTAGAATCTGTTTCTGAAAATGTATTGCCCAAAACAGCTTCCTCACTGGAAGACCAAAATGAGGAAGCAGGGCAAAACTCACAGGAGGCCTCAGTTGCCTTGAGTCAGAGCTCTTTGATAGTGGTTGAACTCGAGGATGTTTCTTTTCAGCAGCCTTCTGGACAGGAAGGCCAGAAGAACCAGTTGGAAGAGCACTCAGAAGAGACTGCTGAGCAGTTGGATCAGTACACGCAGCCAGCAGTGGAGCGGGCTGCTGATAGCAGCTCTGAGGAAGCAGAAATTGAGGTACCCATTGTAGATCGGAGAAACTTGCGAAGAAAGGCCAAAGGCTACAAAGGTCCACCCAAGAAAAAAGGAAAGCCAGCTTAAAAATGAGATATTGATTGTTAATTCTTCTATTTATAAGAAAGTTATTATTTTATGTAAAACACTAGGGTGTAACTAAACCATATGGGACACAGGACACACGTTTAAAATTCTGGGTTGGACTTCCTCTTAGGACTCATCACCTTTCCTCAAGTTTTCTTGAATATTTAACCAGTAGACATTGAGCTTCATCAGAGTATGACAGTAAACAGCCAGTCTCCTCCTTTTATAGAGGATACATGCTGAGCAAATACATTAGTGCTAGCAAAGGGAACAGTATTCAAATTTGAGATGCCAGTTGTGGAAGAAAACTGCAGTATGAAATCCTGGCCCTGTCAAGGTCCCTTAAATTCCCAAGAGATTTCCTTTTGGTCAGACATCACTCTAGCATTTTCTTTTTTAATAACTGTGTTCTCTACTGCAGAGAAAAACAGAACAAGAAAATAAACTTCCTCGCTTCTTGCTCCCACCTGGTAAGATTTTCTCAGATGAGATGAAAAGAATGTAAGATTCTGTAATTCGAGGTCTCAAAATACAGAAGAAGGTATAATTCAGTAGATCAAAGCAACATAAGCAACATCTGTCTTTCACGAGAATCACCTGAACGAAGCAGCTGAGTCAGCACAGTATCTGACGTAACGCACTCTGATAATGAAGTTCTTAATGTGAAGACTGAGATGCTTACACATCTTAACATGCTTAAACTATTTGTAACTTCCAAAATGAGCATCTCTGTAAGCCTAAGTTTTTCCAGAGCATAAACTCCAGTATATATATGGAATCATTTGAACTGCCTTCCTAACTACTTGCATGTGTTGAGTGGATACTCAATTACTTGTTACATTACAGGAAAAGGTTAAGACAACTTTTGATCTCATTTTGGACTAATGGAAGCAGTGCTTTGTATTTTCCAAATACATGGCTGGTGCAGTAGGGTAACTATTAAAAAGCTGTGTCTGCCAGGTGTGTGACTCCTGTAAGCACTGGCATTTCAGGTGGTTGTGACATTCATTAGTGTGAATATTAGTGGGTATTTCAGCAAATACTTGTTTGCCAAACTTCTATGCCTTTAGGAGTTATCAGGGGATTGCTTGCAAATTCTTCTAATTTCCACTTTCTTTTTTCTAACTTGTGTGTAGTCCCTGGGATGATGGCTTTCCAGTTCACAGCCTTTCTTAAAAGCAGTAACCAAACTTTCCTGTATATAAACAGAAATAAAACCAGACTTTTTCATGCATGTCTCCCTTCAGAGGTTCTCCTGGCAAACCATATATTTAACTTAATTTGTCACATATACAGTAAGTTACTCCTTAGTTTGCTATGTCCTTCTTTTAATAAGTGAAGCTCCTCTTGTAATGGGAGTAAGACAGAATAATGGTTCAAAGAACATGAAACCACACTGCTATTTGTTCTGCTAAATGCCCTTTCTAAGACCAGGGAATTAATCTCCCACAGTGTGTGAAAAATAAAGGTATCAAGAAATTGCTTTTTCACAACTTCTGAGTACAAGGTTCACTTGACCAGTTGCAATGCTGTCTTAACTTTTATCCCTCTATGAAGCTAATCTAAGAATCCAGTTTTCAATTCTATGCTTATACAGTTTAACTATGTTTATAAGGTATTTTAACTGTATAAGATAGTCACACTATTTCTTTCAGCTGATCAAATACTATTCTCCTTTTTAATCTGTTAATAACATCCTTGGGAAAAAAAAAAAAGCCTTTTAAAAGAAATTTGTATTACCCAAACTTCAGATTCAGTGTGTATTAGACTACTGACATAAATCTGGGCTTCTTTACCTATTGCATGTAGCTGTACCTTCTTATCAGTGTACATACAGGTACTCCTTATGAACTTCATCACTGATAAATATTCAGGATCTTTCATGATGGTAAACATAATCAAGTGAACCTTAAGCACTTCAGAAACTAATCAAGCATTTTCTATAAAGCACGAGACAAAACCATGTCATCTTCTGTATTTTCTACTGCTAAGATTTACTATGTAAAAAAAAAAAAAAGTAGAATGAATAGAAAACACATCTATTCATTGCAAAGAATTTGGGATTTGTAAAGGCCAGTGGCATAAAAAAAGTGTAGCTGTATACACAATATTGTGATTCATCTTCCATTTTTAGAGCAGGTTTTACTAAAGAATAATCTGCCAAATATTTCCATTGATAAAAATGTACCCACCTTCAAAAAGTGAAGTACTCTTTTGCTTATGAAAAGTGAGTCCCAGTTATTTCATTTACTTCTGGGTGGATTTTTGATACGTGTGCTTATCATTCGTATTTCCTGTGAGGTTGGAAAACTGTGAAAAATGTAATGTCCTTCATCTGGCTTTTACTTTTCATAGCTAAGTTGGAACTGATTTTGATTAATATCTTTAATATCATCTGCATACTGAATGCGTAACAGTTACAAAAATTATTAATTAGGTCAGACTGAGAACAGTCAGATTTCTGATCTCGTTTCAGTGAGTCTGTTTTAAATACTGAACTTAAATTCACATCTTTAAGTGCACTCTGAAGTAGATACCTTTGTAAACCTGGGGTACCTGAGATGATAGCTGATGATCAGACCGTTACATACAGAATGTGGTCACTTGGGGTGCAATTAGCAATTGTGATAACAGCACAGTCTCGTAAACTGGTCATTGTTCCAACTGTGATCATAACAGTACTCTGAACTAAAGGGTGTAGTTTATTTCTATTACAATTTCTGTGTCAGTCATCTTGCAGTAAATACGGAGTAGCAAAATCAAAATGCTGACTTTAAGTAATAGTTTTTATTGCTGTACTGATTGTTCCATTGAACCAGTAGTTTAATAGTCTGTACCTTCTGTTACATTAATGCAAGGGAACATGTTTGACAACTGTATTGACAATATTTTACATTGGGGAAAAACACTGTTTTTCAGGATTGGATTTGTTTGTTTGTTAACTGTCTGTCTTATTACCATCAAACTGTTAAAGAATTTTTAAGATCTAATTGCACCAGCAACCAATGATTAAAACAACTTTATACAGGTTTGTACCAAATGCTATTACAACATGCTGTGGAACTACATGTGTACAGTGAAAGCAAGAAGTATTATTATTGAGATATATTTAGTCTAGGAGTAGAGTTTTAAGAACATTAATTTGTGACTTGAATGGTAAATGGTTTTGTATTTGAATCAAGCACTTGTTCAAATGTCTCTCTTGTACTGCTTGTTAATTTATAACAGGATTTGCTTTGCTTCTCCTACATGCTCTTTTGGTCTACTTTCATTTCATGTAGAACTCTGTTTTGCTGCTCTCAGTGTTTCATAGACCTTTATATGAAGATGTATACATGTCTTATGAAATAAGTGCTTTTAACTTATTTAAAATTATGTCTGACCTTGGTTTGGTTTTTTATACCATTTCATTTGTAGATGTCAGTAATCAAACTGATCATTTACTATGTCATCAATATGATTAAGTTAAGTACAATAACAAAAATGCCTGAGTTTCAGCTTCTTTGCTTTAAGTGACCATTCTAAATTTATTTCCAAGAGGATACACTTCTAAATTTACTTTCACAAATGTAGTGTTAGATGTTTTCTAAACTAGTGATACCCTGTTTATAAATCTTACAAAAATTGTGTTGTTATTCTAGAGTATTGTACTTCAGTCGTTACAGTGTTAGTTTGCTTTTTTTTCCTTAGTACTGGCTTGGCTGCTTTAGAAATGTTCTGAAGTAGTAATTAAACTTATATTTTGTGATTTTTTTTTTTTTTTCATGTGTTTTAGTAGTGGAGTCCTTTCTGCTATACAGGAGGTTTGTTTTAAAGTGGTTCAGTTCACTAGAACTAACATCATTTTACAGTCTCTGCTCCCAAGGATCTTTAAAAGCTCAAAGATTATCAACTGAAAAATCTTTTATTGATTAAAACAATTTCCTGTACTTAACTAGCTTAGGCATCAGACTTTTCTAAAAAAAAAAAAATCTGTAGAATAGGCTATTCTGAATGCTACAGTGTGCATTCTGCTGTTTATACTAACTGTGTATGATGTTAACAGTTACTAATGCATTTTGCTGTAGACAAGCCAATAGAAGTGCTGTAATGCACTTCTTACGCTGTGGTACATAAAAATGTCTTACGTGCAACAATTGTGTTACTCAGCCAACAAGCCACAAAATGGTAGCGATGTCCTTGAGACAGCGGTAGAAAATAAAAGGTATTATGTTGATGTTATTTGTTCATGTGCAGTAAAGGTAAAGCAACAAGAAATTACACAGAAGCTCCTCTGTTTTGACAAAGTGCCCTCTTTCCAAGCAAATGACTCACTGGATTGTGACCCTCTCTTAGTTTCAAATCACTTCTCTACACAAAGAAGTAAAAATCATAGTAAATTAATAAGTCTAGACAGGGCAAGTGTTAAACTAAAACAAAAAGCCTTTGAGAGGCTAAGTCTTTGGTACAGTTCAAGTACTGCCTCTATCAGATAGAGATGTCACAAAGCCAAGTACAAAAGCAGCTATCTTGACTTCCTGGCCAGAGTCCAAGATCTGAAACAAGATCTGGTCATAAAGATGATGAAGGTATTGGAACATCTGCTGGCTGAGAGCTGAACTTGTTCAGCCTGGGGAAAAGACAGCACAGGAGGATCTTCCCTTGTGTGCAAGTACCTAATGGGGGAGTATAAGAAAGATGGAGCAGGGCTTCTCGGTGGTGCCCAGTGGAAGGACAAGAAGCAGCAGGCACAAACTGGAATATAGGAAATTGTTTAAACAGAAAACATTTTAAACTGCAAGACTGCTCAAACACTGGATCAGGTTGCCTGGAGAAGGGGTGCAGTCTCCATCCTTGCAGATACTCAAAAACATAGCTGGATATGGCCCTCAGACTCTATAACCTGCTACTCAACCTGCTTATTGCAGGTGTGACCACCTCTAGCCTTAAACTTTTGTTAAGGCAAGAAACAGCAAAGCAAAACTATTCCTATTCTAGCTTCTGAAATAGTTTAAGAGTTTTGTTTGAAAGTTTCTTTCTTGGAAGGTTGAGGGGATGAGAGTGTCCTCAAACTGCAGAAAGCTTGTAAGGACTTGACTTGGAATTTGTGTTTAAAAGCCCTTTGCCTTGCTATTTAAGAGTAGGAATAGAAAATTGTGAATATGCTTACTTGTAGTGGTAGACTGTGCTAAGTTTGTTTACCACCAAATTCTTGACTAGAAGATTACTGATGCAGTTATATATAGGATTGCTGAAACCTCCCAGTTTAGAAGCAGCTTTTTTTTCTTGTATTTCAAGGATGCAAGCCAAATTGATATTGATCAGTTTATTCCTGTGACCTTTAGTTTTTCTTCAATGTTTATTAAAGCTGCCAAAATAGCTACAAGAGTATCAGGGTTGTCAGACCATTCTCAAACTTTACATTTTAAAATCCCTACAACTTCATAAATTTAAACTTCTGTGACTGTTCTCTTGCCTGGAGCTATAGTGCTGCACTCTCCAGCCCTTATTCTTTCCATTAATGCAGTCATGGGGGCAAGAAAGACACAAGGTAGTAGGGAGGAAAGGGAGGAGTGGGGAATAGCTGCCCTCCTAGTTGTATCTTCCCCCAGCTGCATCCCCATGCTGCTAATATTTTCTCAAGCCCATGCCTCTGTAGGGGCAAATATCAAAGTGTGATTAATATTTGTTGTTAATCTGCAGTAAGATTCTAGCTGCATTCTTTCAGCTCTTCTGCTTTCCCAGGAGCAGAATACAAATTAGTGAGTTCTACTGTACCTTCAGCTATTACAGTATGCCATGATGGGAGAGGGTGGCTGCCCTTCCATCACAAGAGAGGTGAGCTGAATTAAGAATTTATATAATATATCTAAGCCAGGAAAGTGCTACTGTAAAAACACCAAGATGATAAAAATCAAATCCATACCACATTAACAAAACATGAAAAATGAATCAATTTATTTGGACAGTGTTCAGCTGAGCAAACAAATATAAAAACCTAAGCAGTTGTTTCTGGCACATTTAAGTTCCTCACCAGCTTGTGGGGTCAATGTTTTTGAACAGCTGAAGGTTCCAGAGATCTCGCAAACTTGTCCAAATGCACTGATTTTGCAGGAGGCCACGTCCACTGCTTAGTAGTAAAGACCACTTAGACAAGTAGAACTGCATTAATACAGCCATCATTTTCTGGATTGTTTGTTACTTGTGCATACTTCCCTAAAGAGAAAAGGAAATTAAATGTCTACAAAAGTGTGAAGTAGTTCATATAATAAGTCAGATTTTCCCATTTGCAAATTCAATCCACAGTCTCTTTTTTTAAAAGAGTAGAGAATTCAAGATGCATTTCAGTTTTGGAATAAGAATTCTCAATCTGCCTCCTGCTGAGCGGCAAACTTAAGTTCTCAGAATATTTTATTCAGGCTGGTTTATATAAATTAATCATTTAAGGGTTCTGAGTACATTTAAAAAAAAATAAAAACCCGTAGCTTCTGCTATTGTCCAAGTCAACACCTCTGTTAAAAGCAGTCAGCCTGATCCTGTGAAGATACTTCCACAAAGAACTTCCACTGAAACCATACGATTGTTCATAGTTAATATGGATGTCTTCATAGACTTGTAGCATTGCTTAATGTGAGATTTAGGCAACCAAGTTGAATCTTTTCTGAGCTTCACCTAATTTGATTTTGAAAGTGTGAATGGAAAAACTAAGATTAAAACTTAGTCTGCATTTTTAGAGTTGCCCAGTAGCTGCTTTATGAATATAGGGTGTGGTCTTAACACTACATCACAACTACAACAGTAGTTCTGTAGTATAGCTAGGTTAACTACTTACCCCAGATAACTTTGCCTCCTTGTGTCACAAGGCCAAGCTCACTGACGTTCACCTCAATGACGGTACCCTTGGTAATTACACCCAGTGTTGTATACAAAGGAGAGGAAGGATTCTTTTTCACACCAAGGATAGGTAAGCAAAAAGTAGCTTTAAGTTCAGGATGCGTCACGTGTGCCTTCTTGAAACGTAAGCCCTGTTGCATAAGGAGTGTTAGGCAGCATTAATAGTGGCTTCAAGCCTTCACCAGTAATCTAATTTAACACCTTCAGCATTGTGTCCACAGCTTTTTATGTTTTGAGAGGACTAGGAAGAATGAAACACCTGACTGCAAAATTTTGTCTGCATACTATAGAATGCTAGATTCATTTAAAAAAAATCCATTTCCCTGTATATTTTCAAGATGTGATTTTTTAATAGTAGCATAATGCTACCTCAGATGGCTTCTATGACATGAAGAAATAAGGTGGTTATGATTATGCATTTAACAGTGCTACTGCTTCTTAAGACTATAAATTTTTCCTTTTTCTTGTAAAACTGAAAACCCTTTCACATATTGAAAATATTAAATACCCATCTCTTATACCACTTTCTATCTAGGGACCTGTGTTTTGTAAAAGCTACTTTACTAGTAAGCACCATAAACTTTTCTGTGTCCATAAACACCTATGCAAGACTTCTGTGTAAGACCACGACAATAGTAATGAGGTGTAATCCAACAGACAACCTACATCATGCTTCTGCTGATTCCTGTGAGGAAACAGGAACTGGTATTTATAAAAAAAAAAAAAAATTTAAAACCCCACTGTCTTAGTGAATCTAGTTTTTCCTCCTGTGCACTGCCAGGCTGCTAGAGCCCAGGCGGTGTTCCTACAACTGTGTAAGAAAAGGTCAAGCTGGAGGCACAGCATTTCCCTTGCGTGCAGTCATGACTGTACTTCAAGCTTACTTAAGCCAGAAGGAGTGAGCTCTGGAGGCCTAGAACAGAGCTGGCTTCTGCAGCTGACAGAATTACAACAGCTTAAGAAAGAAGCCTCCAGCTTTGAAAGCTATTCAAAGTGCCTTCCTAGAAGGCTGTCCCATGCTAATTTGGCAACTTTAGTGTTAACTTCCTGGCCTCATCTGAGTTAAGAGTAAAAGCAAGAGACATTTCAGACTGTGAGTGCAGAGGCATCTCCCTACCCTAAGGCTATTCTACATTTACATTTCTGGAAGGAAACTAATAGGAATGTTCTACATCACTAGTGATCAAAGGGCATTACCACAGAAGAAAGTTTCCTTGCCAGAGGAACTCAAAGCAGTAAAGTCAAAAGAAGTAGTACTTAAACATTCTTTAAGGCTCAGGAACATTACCATTGGTCGAATGAATCGTTCATATTTAGGAGGCTTCCTAGTAAAGCCATCTCCAACAAAACAAACTTTTGTAACCATTCTCTTCCAGGCCTTCTTCTTTCTCTTTCCTGTACGAATTACTTTTAAAACTTCTGTTTCTCCTTGTGCACGGACCTTTGGCACAGGAACTTCCCACTTCCCCTGGAAGGGAAAAAAAAAAAAGTAAAAGTTACTATTTTCCCTGAAGAGTAGTGCAACACCATACTTTTATATAAGTCATAGCTACTTCTTTTGATTAGCATTTAAAGTTATGTAAATCAAGATGTCACATGTGTTTACCTTGTCCTAAACTACTCGGTTACTCAAGGTTTCTGGCTTTGTACAATACCAGTATTTAGACTCTTCTCGTAGGCTGTAAGTCACCTGAGCACCAGCAACACGGAGTGGTCATTGTCATAAATAAGTATCTGAATTTTAATACAGTTACTTACAGCTTTTTCTTTTCTTTTCTGTTTGATCATGTTAGAGAGAACCTTAGCCCGGGACTGGCCCTCTCTGTCCAGCAGGTATGCTGGTACAGCTCCTTTAGGTGTTTTTTCATCATTCTTTTTCTTTGTATTTCTCTTTTCATGCATTTTAATGCTGTAAGGAAAGAAAACCAGTATTAAGAGCAGAAAAAAAAATAGTCTCACTGTTAGAGCATTGGTAATTCCTTTTAACTTAAAATTTTGAGGAGGT
>JANHGN010005358.1:0-11863 GCA_024605025.1 Megaceryle maxima | reverse complement strand
GTGGTAGTTATGGCTTGTTTGTTTTGGTTTTTCTTGGTCGTGCTTACTTTTTTTTTTTTTTTTTTTTTTTTTTTTTTTGTGGCTTGTGAAGAGAGAGGGATGCAAGAAGATAACAGGAACAAATACTCCCTCTCTCCCACATCCTGCAATCACTTAGGAGCCACTCGCGTGCTCTCTCTTATGTTAGATGAACCAAATATAATCACATTTAGCATATAGAGAGGGTGGTAATGGGCTGATGTTATACCTTTTAACTTGGGAGTTGTCAGAGTTTGATGTGTCTGTAGGTCAGATGGGGCTGATGTCCATTTTGGTGCAGCTTCTCTACATATGCTATTTAATCTGCCTACCTGCTTACCTATCCATCATCTCCCTGCCTTGCACCTGCTCTTCTAAAAGCCATTTTTTAATCTCTGTCTCCTGTGATGCTGCTTGCAGCATCATGATAACCAAAGCACAGGGAGGGAGGTGGAAAGCACTGCTCGGGACTGGTGGATCTGGCTCAGTTTTGCTTCCTGTGCTCGCTTATCTGCCTGTCCTTTGGAACCTCAGCATGGGAGAGGACTGGGAATGAAGACTTTTTTGAGAGCAAAGTCCTTGGCTCCTGCTTCTTGTGTGCTGCCTGTCCTGGGCGCCTTGTCTCCTCTTGTTTTGGCTCAGGATGCACACATCTGTTGCAGGCATCCTTTGGGCTTCCTCTGCTTCCACCAGGCGCCGGAGTGGTGCCTGTGCCAAGTAGGCTGTGAGCTGGTGGTCACTACACCGCCCTTCACTTCGCCGCTGCCACCATCGCCACCATGTGGGCTTCCACCTTTGACCCAGATGCTTTGCTGCAAGCAGAGCAGTTTTTGAGGAGAAGCAAGAAATAAGCCTTTCAAGAGAGAGTTTGCATGTGCTAGTATCCAGCCAGCCCTTTACTTATATTTATACTTTTTTTTTTTTTTTTTTCCCCTCACAAACTATCTGGGGAAAAAAAAAGAACTAAGGGGAAAAAAACTTACTCTTGGCATGGTATGTGAGCCCAGATCTTGTGCAGCCTGAAGGGAAAACGTTTTGTCAAATCACGGAAAAGAGGCCTGAGACTGCAGATGCCTGTGTTGCTTTTTTTTTTTTTTTTGACTAATTGCTGTTATCACGGACTCATTATGCCTTGCCTTAGTCTTCTTCCTCCCTTCCCATTTCCCTCATACTTTGGCCTCGGAGATTGAGGTGAAAGTAAGGCAATGTCCCAGTGACTCTGAAGGTCCTGCTGGTCCAAATCTGCAAGTGACTTTGGTGGCTCACACCATGCAGTGTGACAAAGTGCTCGAAAACCTGAAAAGGGGAATTTTTATGCACGGGATTCATAAATGCAGCTCAACTCATGGCAGAGATGGCTGTTACACGGCTGCCCCTGATTTGGTGGCAGACTCATCTTGTGGGCGACTTTACTGGCATCTCAATTTCATGTTGGTCTCCTTCCTTAAGGTGAAGGTCTTGATTTATTTTTCACTTTAATTAAGCTTTTTATTTCACTTTTCCTGAAAGTAGTGCAGCTGAAAGCTGAATAACTTACAGTGCTCCGGTGGCTCAGCTCAGGAAGCCTATTAGAGATGAAAACGACTGCTGGTGATGATGAAGAGAAATAAAAAAAGCAGCACTGAAAAATGGAAAGCCTGCATGTTGGTTGTCATTATTAGTATTTATTGGACGCTGAAGATGGTCTTGGAGCAGTTAATGCAAGTTAATGCCCTGAAGGAGCTTGTCAAAGGCAGACATGGAGAAGGTGGGGTCTGTGGTAAATATACTTATTTTTCTTCTCTTTCTGCTTACCATCTCTGTATGGCAATTAGGTTGCCACCCTGTGTTCCTATGTGTGTAGTTGCCCTGTCAGCTGTGGCAAGAGCTGCCATGGCATGACTGCAAAGTGGCCTCTTCCTTGTCCTGGGTGCAGCTCTTGACGCAACAGGACAGAGTAAAAACCTTCTGCTGGTCTTAAAAATCAGAAGAAAATATTGATGCTTGATGATGAAGTAGCCTAAATGTGTTCATTTTGCTCTAGATCCAGACCACGGTGATGAATAATACATACTTCTAGCAGTGATAGGTTCTGCAAGCTAAAGAAATACTTGGATTTGGTGAAAAGGAGAAAAGAATACCTTGGGAATGGGTAACTCGATGCTAATCAGTTCAGCAAAGTCTTGGAGATGCTGGTGCAGCTGGAGCACTGTGGGATGTGGCTGATGGAAGAGGTGCTCAGAGCAAGGCTGAGGTCTGTGGAGTGCTTCTGCTCTTGTAATGCTGGTGGTGTGTGCTGTGCTGCTCTGTCTGAGATCTAGCCAGCTTGAGGAGGCTTTTTTTCATCTCTTCCCAGCTGGGGATGCAAGCTTATCGTACCCTGGCATAGAAACAGCTTCATGTAGTAGTCCCAAACTTGTCTGCTATCACCTGAAGGTGCTGCAGCACTCTGTTACCTTTAAATAGACATGGTCAGTATAAGCAGTTGTTTAGCAGCACAGCAAGGCTAAGTAAATAAAGTTGGGGGAAGGAATGTTTTCCCCAAATATTCATTAGAATTTGAAAGTGCATTTCAATTTGACCTTGTTCTCTTTCTGCAAACATTTGAGCTGCATGCATGAATAGTTGTGCAAGGCAATGTTAGGTTTGGATATCTGCTGGGTAGCAACTTGGAAAGGTACAGGCTTGGTTGTAATGTTGGGAAGCTGGAGTGTGCACCACCTAGGAAAGTCACTGGAGCAGGTGTGATGGAAGTGATTCAGATAAACCACGCAATGGGAATGAGTCCCCAGGTGACAGAGAACAACTTGCAAAGTGATGCTGGGTGGTAGAGATAGCAAATGACAGATGTTCAGATGCATCATGAATGTGGGGTGCTTCTGCCAGCTGAGCCCCCAGCATCCCTCCTTGCTTCCCCTCTTTATGTAGAGGTTGGTGCAGGAGCAAAAATGTGCAGAAAGGGATGGAGGGATGTCAGAGTAGCATCAGCAAATTGCTGGGACCTTGGGTGGCCAAGCTGGGACACAAAGCTGGTTATTGCACAGTCCAGCTTTTAGTCTTTCCAAAATTGAGTGGCTTGGGAGTGTGCAAGGGAGGGACCGGGTACAGGGCTGATGCAGACACCACCCAGTAGCAAGTAGAGGCAATACAGCACTTTCCTTTTCTCGGGGCCAATGAGGACAAGCTCTTGCCCAAATCAGTTCTGTGGCTTTCCAGCTCAGTGTCAGACGTGGATACGCTCCCTCCTCCATTGTAAGTCTAGTCGCTCCCAGCCACAGCTGAATTTTTTTTTTTTTTTTTTTTTGGTCACCATCCATTTTCCACAAAGTCACATTATGAGAAATGGTGAGAAAAGCAGGACATCTGTAGGAGCTAAAGGTTCTGTGCTTTATTTATTTATTTATTTTTCGTAAGTTTTGAATTATTAAAGCACGTTCAGTGGAGATTAACTTTCCCTGCTCAATATTTATTATTGTTTCATTTCCCTAGAAGTTGGAGCTGCGAGAGCTTTGATAAATGGACTGAAAGGTTGTGTAGTTTCTCTATAGCTAATCTAAATATCCCTGTACCATTTGCTGAAAAGCTAATTTGTAATTTCCTATGGTAATGCTGCTTAGTGAATTATAATGATACACCAGGGTCTGCTTTTCCTCCTAGTTCTCTGCTGGGGGAATAATGCTACCATCAGAAAATAGTGTGAAACCTGGAAATTGGCCATTAGTCCCCCAAATTTCTGGTCTAATAACAAAAATCCAGAAAACGTGTGGACCATATGGTCCATTTTCTCTTGTCTGGGCTGGAAAGCATCCAGATATCCCAAGTTTGCTTTCTGCAGGAGGGATGGAGTGATGGCCAGAGCTGGTACCATGTGCTGATGCCACAACCTGTCTGCCTGTTTGGGTTTGCATCTGTGACCAGAGCCTGATGATATGCACAATCCCTGCTTCTGGAAACCTTTCCCACCACCCCAATTATAAACAAGTGTTATCAGTCTTTTGAATAATTGAAGAGGCTTTCTGTTGAATATTTAATTACAATAATATTTGGTTAGCAGAGGTTGTTGGTCTCCTTTTATGCAATTCAGAATTGCTGCAAGAAAACAACCTGTTAAAAGAAAGTGTTGTTGTCTATGATCATTGATTTTTCTTGGTTTTTTTTTTTTTAAGCTAATCAGTTTCTCAGCTGAAATTTGTTAATTAGCTCAGCTCCATTAAGACTCTTTGGCATTTAAACTTGATGTTTCTAAATAATTATATTTTTGCCTGCTAAGCCCACAACCCAGGGTGACCTAATTACTATTAAAACATACGTGCTTTGGTCTGGCTCTAATAAGTTCCTGCTGGGAGCCTTGCTGTGAAAAATCACAGAGGCAACAGTTCAAAGGGGAAGGGGCTCTTTGCCAAGCCCCAGCTGAGGAAGACTAGTTTCCTTCAGCCTCACTTCTTCCAATCTAAACCTGGTGGTCAGGATGCTCCCGGGGGAGGAGAGGAGCCTGAGAGCAGCTGGTCCCTGCAGCCCCCAGAGCATCCTCAAGGTTGACATCTCTGTGCCGTTCACTTTTGGGGCAGGTGGAAGCTGATGGCAAGCGATCTCCTGGAAGAGGAGAGATGGTTAGGAGTGGTTTTAGTTAATGAATGTTTATTTGCTTGTTTTCTCTTCTAAGTTGTTCCACTTGATAAGCAGATGGAGTCCTTTCATGGTCTTTGCAGATGAGGGGAAGAAACAAATACAGTTCTAAGATTATTTTGATTTTTTTTTTTTTTGTACAGTATTAAGGAGGGGGGTGGGTTTTTTTTGTTTTTTTTTTTTTTTTTTTTTTTTCCTTAAATTTGGAAATAGCCATGCCAAGTAATTGGGGATTAGTAAAGCTTCAGATCTGGGGAGGCATCTAGTCAGTGTTACTGGTGATCGAAGCTGATTAAACTTTAATTTGTTATGCAGTGAGTAAAGGTGGTGGCTGAGAATAGGTAAGAGGCTGTGGAAGTCTTTGCTTTTAGGCTGTTTCCTCCTATCCCAGATGGGGGCTTTGTCACGAATTTAAAGGATTGTTTCATTATATTTTCACCTGAAAAGTCCTTCTTGGATCCTGCCTACCCCTCTGACACACCTGTACCCAGCCTGCCATGTCCTGGCAGCAACTGGGCATCAAGTTTTGGATTATTCATACCCAACCAGTATCTTCCTTGGGTTGCTTTGAACATGACTAGGTTTTGGTGGGTCTTTGCCTGGTGATATATTTATTTTTTTGAGGGGAAGAGCTGCTCAAGCAGCTCACCTCACTGTCCCAGTGCTGGGCAGCACCAGATGTTCTATACTGCTGGCTCTGCCATCTCCCAGGGAGCCTCTCCAGTCCTGCAAAGCCCAAGGCCTGTTGCATATAGAATTGTTCTGGTTGGAAGAGACCTTTAAGATCATCAAGTCCAACTGTTAACCCAGCACTGCCAGGTCTCCACTGAAGTATGTACCTTAGCACCACATCTACATGTCTTTTACATACTTCTAGGGATGGGTACACCACTGCTTCCTTGGGCAGCCTGTTCCAGGCCTTGACAACCCTTTCTGTGAGGAAATTTTTCCTAATACCCAACATAAAACTCCCCTGGTACAACTTGAGGCCATTTCCTCTTGTCCTATTGCTTATTACTTGGGAGAACAGACCAACCCCCACCTCACTACAGCCTCCTTTCAGGTAGTTGTGGAGAGTGAGAAGGTCTCCCCTGAGCCTCCTTTTCTCCAGACTAGACCACCCCAGTTCCCTTAGCCACTTTTTGTAAGACTTGTTCTCTAGACCCTTCAACAGCATTGTTGCCCTTCTTTGGGCACATTCCAGCATCTTGATGTCCTTCTTGTAGTGAGGTACCCAAAACCGAACATGGTATTTGAGGTGTGGCCTCACCAGTGCCAAATACAGGGGGATGACCTAGTCCCTGACCTAGCCCTTCTGACTCCACTGTTTCTTATACAGGCCAGGATGCCCTTGGCTTTCTTGGCCACCTGGGCACACTGCTGGTTCATGTTCATCTGGCTGTCGACCAACACCCCCAGGTCCCTTTCCACTGGGCAGCTTTCCAGCCACTCTTCCTCAAGCCTGTAGCATTGCCTGGGGTTGTTGTGGCCCAAGTGCAGGACCTGGCACTTGGTCTTGTTGAACCTCATCCCATTGATCCACCCTGTCCATATCTATCTCCAGAGCCTCCCTACCTTTGAGGAGATCAACACAGCTGCCTAACTTGGTGTCATCTGCAGTCTTGCTGAGGGTGCCCTTGGTGACCTCATCCAGATCATTGATAGAGATATTAAAGAGAACAGGCCCCAGTACTGAGCCCTGGGGAACACTATTTGTGACCAGCCACCAGTTTGATTTAACTCCATTCTTCACCACTCTCTGGGCCTGGCTGTCCAGCCAATGTTTTACCCATCAGAACATACACCCATCTAAGCCATGAGCATCCAGTTTCTCCAGGAGAATGCTGTGGGGAAACAGTTTCAAAAGCTTTAAGAAAGTCTAGGTAGACAACATCTACAGCCTTTCCCTCATCCATTAAGTGGGTCACCTTGTCATAAAAGAGATCAGGTTGGTCAGGTAGGACCTGCCTTTCATGAACCCATGCTGACTGGGCACGATCACCTGGTTGTCCTGTATGTGCTATGTGATGACACTCAAGATGATATGCTCCATAACCTTACTTGGTACTCAGGTGAGACTGACAGGCCTGTAGTTCCCTGGATCCTCCTTTGGTCCTTCTTGTAGACGAATGTCACATTTGCTAACCTTCAGTGAACTGGATCATCTGCTTCTCTGCCTCCTTTTTCCTATTTTTGTTTTCCTGTTTGCAGAGCATGGGGACATCTCTTTTTGCCTAGCCCTGGGGCAGGGCAGGCTGCTTTCCTGTTGCCTTCTGAGCTTGATTCTAGATGAGGGGTTGCTTCTCCATGAGCCTCAAAAACCTGGAAAAACAAGGTTGTGGTGTCTGCTTTTGAGCACAAGATCAGTCACCCCATGCTTGCTGCCTTCTGTGGGGTGCTGCGGGTAAGCCAGCAAGAACACCCAACATGTGCCCCAGGTGGTAAAGCAGGAGGGACCTGGGGGGCTGGTCTTAGTTTCATTTCTCCTGGTGTTAAAATACAAGCTCCAGATGGAGGTATGGAGCAAGGAATGGCAACAATTGAAGTTTCATGGAGTTTTTTTTATTTTATTGCAATCAGAGGCCGGGGATGGGCCTTTGATTACTAGAGGCCTCCACTTGCTTCAGCTGCTTCCTTAGCCGCGGGGTCGGAGCTGACTCATTATCATCCTCGCTAGAGTCCTGTTGATATGAGGATAATTGCTTTTTGCTCAAAAGACATTAAATCACCGCGGAAGAGGCAAAGGGGTGTGAATTACATCTTCTCTGGGAAAAGCAGGAACCCAGCAGAAGAACTGAAAAGGAAATACTGTCCTTGGGAGGCAGGAGGAGAATGGCATAGGTTGCAGTCCCACTGGGCAGCCCCCTGCCCTCTGGTCAGAGGGAACTGAGAGAGAGACAACCTGATGTAGTGGGACAAGTTGAGGTGGCCTGAAGAAATAGCTGAGGGTTGACCCTTGTATGTGGCCAGGCATTTTATTTTTTTATTTTTATTTTTTCACCTGGTACCTGTATCTTTGCATTTCCAATCTCCTGAGGAATGAGATGGACATGCAGGGATAGAACAGGAGTGGGATGCTCTCAGAGTGCTCCATGGAGCATCAGCTCTTCTTTTCATTTGAAACAAATGTGTTTAAAGAGAACAAAATTTGTCCTTTCAAGATCACCATTGTACTGCCAGCAGTACTTCCTACAATGTTTTCAACTAGTTCAGGGCTTTTGCTTCAGATAGCACGCTCACGGTGCCTGCAAGGTTGCTCCCTAGGTGGTGTTTGTCTGTGGTGCATAGCAACACAGAGATGCCTTTGCCACATGGCTGCTCCATTCCTGTGCTTCTGCTGTAGTTATTTTCAAAGCAGTGGTGCTGGGTTTCTATATCGTTTATCAAGCACTGGAAATTATGGGCATGACCTTGCTGTGGGTGAGCCCAAGATGCATGGAGCTGCTCCTCAACCCATGGGGTTTGTCTGAAGCTGTCCAGAAGCTTCGTGCAAGTGGTGAGTCCTCTGGAGATGTGTGGCCTTTGCTGCCTGTGCTTTGCCCCTTGAGGTGAAATTGCTGGTGGTGGTCTGTCTTTTAAGCCCATCAGGCTTTCAGCAGAGGCACTGTGAGGTCACATATAGTGATGCTATTGGGACCAGACACAAAGCTGTAAAGTGGTAATTTCTGGCTCAAGAAGTTATAGGAGGATCAGCTCTGTGCCCCATTTGCTAGGGAGGGCTGTGCGGCTCCTTGAGCCACGTGGATCGCATGGAGCAGCCTTACTCTTGCTTGGTGAAATGGAGAAAGGCATCCACTCTGCAGGAATTAAAGGCACCAATGCCTTTTTCTTCGGACCCACCTCGGGTAGGGCCCTCCTGAGTGCCGGCCATTGGCTGGTAGTGCACCCTCCTGACCCACAGATGCCAAAGCTGACCTTGAAGAGGAGAGGAGGTGGATGCAGGCTGGTGGGAATTGTAAGGTCTCAAGCTAGTTGTGTTTGTTATCTTTCTGAAAATTGGCTTTTATTATCCCTCTTTTGCTGTGTGGGGGTTATTACTGAAATGGTTGGCACCACTGCGCACACGCGGGAGTGTGCCTTGCTGAAAGGCTTGCTCGAAAGCCTGGGGAAGGCTGTGAAGAAATGCTCATTAACTTCAGTGGGCTTTGGCTGAGACCAGACAAAAATGGGCTGCTTTGAGAACAATGCTGCTTAGAGCACTCTCCAGCTCTGGTTTTGTGTGCCAGTGCTGGCCTTTGCTTTCTGGGGCTGACCAGGGTCAGGGAAACCCCTGCTTTCACATGGTCTGGTCCTGAATGTGTGAGAAAATAGTCCAGCTGCCTCCGACCAGTGGGACCCCCTTGGCAGCATCCCTGGGGTGTTGAGTGGGCACCTGCCTTACCCTGTGCCCAAATAACCCCTGTGTTTTCTCACCCCATGCTAGGCGTGGACCCTCCTGGACTGGCATGTGAGTCAGTTGCTTCTAAATGTGATCTCTTGAGTCACCAGCCCAGCAGATTTTGGGAGGTGGTTTGTGGCAAGGCACACTTTTATTTATTTCTTTAAAGCTTTGTCATGTTCAGGGGAAACTGGGATTCTTTGAAACATTTAAAGTATTCCTAATAGGTTACCTTGAAAGCTTTCTTCAGTCTTGAATGAATCAAAGTGCAAATGTTTATAATGCAACACCCACACAGGCTGGGAGAGGAATTTTATTAAGGCAGGAGAGTCAGAAAACAATAATAATAAAACATGTTTTATGAAGTTGGCGAGAAACTTATAAACTAGGTGAAGTTTTACAGCATATGAATTTGATACAAGTTGTAAATTTGAATTCCCAGGCTGGTCCTCAGGTCTTGCTCTTTATTACCTGAAATAACATTCTCCACTTTTAATAGCTGGCTGCAGCAGAGTGAACGTGGTTTTATCTTTCTAAATGATCTGCCGTGCGTGTCTTATAATCAAACTTTCACCTCTCCTGAAGACCTCGGCCCTTTCCTTGCGCAATGCAGCTGTTGCTGATTAGCAAATTACTGCTCTTTGCTTTGCTGTGGTGGGGGGACCGTGGAAATCCTTACATACCTCCCCTGGTCTGGATGAGTTAGATTTTTCTTCCAGCAGAAATCACCTTACTGTCTGATACGAGAATACCTTTTGTTAATACATCGTCAAAAAGATGCTCCCAATAAATTGACATATTGCACTAATAACCTGCTGTGCTCCCCTGCTCGTGGCACTACTGGAAAGGGACATGGGTGCTTGCTGGGGCATTGTTGTGGTGTGACCAATGGCCTTCTGAGGCACCTGGAGCTCTGTTACCATTTTTCCAGCAAGGAGGTTTGCTTGTGGTGCAATCACTTGCCAAGCTGGCTTTGGTGTCCCCCTCTGTGGTGGACGTCATCCTGGGGGTGGCTTCCTGAGAGTGGCATTTAATGACCCCTTGACTGCCTGTGGTGCCTCTGGCTCCTCTGTGCTGCTCAGCTGTTGGCAGCTCTGTGTGAGGGAAGCATATAGAAATGATTTGTCAAACCCTGTCCTGTGTGTGCACATGCTGGTAGAATATTCCTCTTTAAAAAAAAAAGTGATTACTTAAGTAAGGAGTTCTAGCTAATCACCAGATTATTCCTTTAAAATGGGAAAATAATGAGGGATGGCTTTTTTAAATAGGCTTCCCACCCTTGGATCTGTTGGGATTAGCATACGTCAGTGTGTAAATATTTAGTTTCCAAGGACGTTGTGTGGTTTTTGTTTTGTTTTGTTTTGTTTTTCTTTCCCCTTCCTTAAAGAAAGAACAACACTAAGCAATTGAAATGAGGCAGCAGCTATGTTTGAACACTTTCCCCAGCATCTAAAATATAATTGAAATTAAAGATGACCCACAAAGGAAAATGAAATTGAACTTTCGCTCACGCGATGCATCAAGCTGGCTCTCAAAATCAGGGTTATGTTTGAAGCTGAAGAGATGAGATTCTGCCTCTGGGATGCTCTGGGTGATGGAAAATGAGTACAACACTAAGTCAGTAAGAGGATGGGGTGATGGGCTGAGAGCAGAGCTTTGAACAGCTGTCTTGGGTGTTACTTTGGTAATCCCCTTCAATATTTTCTGCTGAACTATTATTTTGAAGAGAAACAAAATTCCGTTCTGTGAAAAATCTTGACTTTTCCAATCTGCCTTCATTCAGTGTTGGGGTCAAAAAAGCAGCTTTCTGAGTAAACCACTGGAAGAAACCGCCTTGATGTCCCCTGCTCACCTGGGGTGATGGTTGTGCATGGAAGGAAGGACCCCTCCCCCCAGGTTTGTGTCTGTGAGGAGGGGGAGCTGCAGGTGGGTTTGTGCCCAAGACATTTTCCCCAAAACCATATAAAAAGTGGGAGACAGGGAGGGAACCACTTCCGAGGCCTAAGTGGGCTTGTCTTCTCCTGGGCTGCATCAGGGAGATCTTTCACTTGGAGTAAGACAGGGTGGGTTTAGCTGAAACTTCTGCCTCTAGCTGCTTGCTAGCCTGGGGGAATTTTTTTAGCTCATTTCTGTTCATGGAGGTCTCTCTTTGGCATCCAAGCAATTTAGACTTTTTGCACCAATGTGCTTTCATGTTTGGATTCAAAACCATGTCTTGTTTTGAAACTTGTTACAGTGTTTGCTATGTGTTTTTAAAACTGGGAAGATGAGCAAAAAGAAGCTGAAATCAGAAGCAAAATACATAATGCAAAAATGGTTTTAACTGAGTAACTTAGTGGAGTTTGCAGATTAAAGCAATGGCTGAAACCAGTAATTCACACAACTTTTCTAGAGGTCTGTATCCCTTGAGACCCCCAGAGCCATTCCTACAGCCAACAAATACCCTTGCCAAGCCAGGGGAGGCGAGAACTTGCATTCCCCATCCATCTAACAAATAAATCCCAAGCCCTAGTGAGGCATCGCAAAGCCGCCAGAAGAAAACCTGGCTCAGAAAAAAACTTGCATAGCCTCAAGGTTTGGAGGTCATGAGTGGTCATAAGTGTGCCACATGGCTTTGGTCCCCATCCTGTTGCAGGGAGATACTTATAAAGTACTTTTGGGCCATTGGTGCTTAAAATGCTCGTGAACCCATCATTTCTCTTTCTGGCAGGACTTACTTATTGTGGGCATTAACCCAGGGCCTGCCTTTTGGGTGCCTCTGTCTTTCTTTCAGCGATTGCGTTTGTGCTGTTCAGCTGTAATTGGCAACTTTTGGACTTTATTTGCTTGCCTGCATGCTGGAAAGCCTTCAGAGGTTGTTTA
>JANHGN010005357.1:1933-13039 GCA_024605025.1 Megaceryle maxima | reverse complement strand
AATATCGATATAGGAGCCAAAACCCACGAACAAGGGGGGGGGGGGGGGGGGGGGGGGGGGGGGAGAAAGAAAAAAAAGAAGAGAAAAATTACTTACTTTCCACATCTTGCAAATAACCCAGCCAAAAATCAGCACCTTCAACTTTATTTACATCTGATGAGGAATGGATTGTAAAGAGATCACAAACAGCTTCTGCTGAAAGTCTTTCAGGTTTGTGGCACAATATACTAGAGAACTCATCCGGATACATTTGCATTTTCTCTAGCACACCGAGAGTTTTTAAACCTTGCCTAAAACTAGGTGAGGGGAAGAAAAATAAACAAACAAACGTGCATTAGGAAGCCAGCAAGTAACTAATTGTACTGTACATTTTATAAAGCTGTACAACTGGACATGTTTCCCTGCCTGCAATCTCCAAATATTGTTAAAATGGGACTAGTATGTACACCTCTATATTGGAAAATGTATCTAATTCTCATTTCAACAATCTAAGTGTTTCTCTGGAGTTTTTTAGGCAGATGAAACACATAGGTGTAGAACATTAACAGCTAAAGTGACTCTTAATTTACTCTCAGTCCTTGATATTGACAAGCAAATTCTTGCTTGCTCTACTCACTTTTGCACATTTTAAGCCCATCTCCAAAAATGCGCAAAACTGTGTTTTCCTGTAATCAAACAGGCTACTTTACTACCTTACACTTTTTAACTGACTACTTTTAAAATATGATACAGATTGGTCAAAATATGCCACAGAAAGCCTTGACTGAAAGACTAATTACTCTCTCTTTTTTTTTTTTAAATTCCTCACATTCAAAATTCATTTTCATACCTCTTAGAGATTCAGTTGATTTATGGTGTTACCTTTGACAATTTTCAATGTGTCAACTATAAATCCAATTATACTTGGAAAAGTTAACAAGCAATGCCTTTTTACTGAGCAGATGAAGAATGCAAATCAGAAGTATAGTCAGAGACCAATAAAAAAAACAACTGTCAATGGCTGAAGCTTTCCCAGTACTTTGAAGTCATCACCACATCATGGAGACACCAATTCAGTGCTTACTTTCTAAGTAGGCCAACTTACACTATTGAACATTATCAGTCTCCTAATGGCAGACAAACTCCCTAAGTAGAGCTCTGGAAGACTCATTTAAATTCTGAACATATGTTTTAACACTTCTAGAATTTAGAGAGTCTAAATTTAAGCAATTCTGAATTAAAAATGAACATAAGTTAGACACATTTTGTAGCACAAAGGTCTTGGTCATGCTGTGAATCTGCCCTCTTTAGAGGACTGAAAAAGGAATGTGAGCAAGGAGAAATGGAACAGGGCAGATAAGTAGAGAAATAAACTGAAATTAACTAATTAACAGTTGCTACTTAACTCACTGAAAATTACAGTACTTTTCATTGGTTTAAACAGAGAATAAGTAACAAGATAAGGAAGTTAGTTTTAGCAACATCTTATTTCGTATTTCAGTGAGGAAAAAAGATCCAAGAAGTTTGAAAATTCAAACAAAACAAACCTTTCTAAGGGTGAAATAATTCTCTTGATTACATGATGAATCAGTATGTCATTCACCAGCATATCCTTATCACACAAAGCTGTTACAGGTCTTAAACATCCAGCAGCAGCAAGAAACTCGTAACAGTCACGTATCGTAGACTCTAGGCTGGACAGACTATTTGCATATTTTATCTGTAGCAGAAAAGAAAACTTAGGAATTTGTTTACTATGCTTGCATAAATATGTATCTATAAAAAATAAGCTAATTTGTACTGAAGATATATTCAATAAGCCCTTCTATCACCAAATAATAGCCTTGAACAAGAATTTGCCAGTAAGTTTAGTTTTATTTACCATTTTTATTGTTTGTGCTACATCAACATCAGCAACATCTTCCAAAGCTGGTTTCACATTCTCTGGACCATAGACAAGACAGTTGAACAATGTTTTGGAAAAGAAGCCAGGAGATGGGCCACCGTGAACCAGAGAAACTGCAATCATTTTACCAGCTTCAAAATAAAGATTCTCTTTTACAGCTGCAAATGGGAAAAAAAAATACTATATATACATAAAAATGTGTGATTTTTTTTTTTTTTTTTTTTTACATACAGTAATCTCATAATGCAAATCCTTCTTACTTTAGGAGATGGAACAAGTGAGGTTTGCTGTCTTCTGATGGTTGAAACAATAAAACTAGTATTTTTTTTATTTTTTTTTTTACATAGGAGTACCATATTCCTTTACTTCAACTTTTCAGCCACTATCAAGGTTTAGGAGGAGATGTAACCTCCTCATTGTACCCAATGCACATTTAATTCTGAAGCTTAAGAACTCAAAGAAGCTAACTTTGGGTCTTTAGAAAGTATACCATCAGAGATAATGTTCTAGACATTTGAGGAAAGGAAAATAAGCGACACTAAAGAAAGAAATTCACTTGGAGAGAACTAATTTAAAAGTTCCAAGTCTAATTATATGCTGTACTTTTTCCTTGGCTTTCATCAACTTTTCTAATGAAAACATTTTTTTGTTATTATACAGCTACACCCCATCCTCCTTTAGAATTGAAAAGCAAACAAAAGAAACCAAAGTACACACAAAAAACCCCACAAACAAATGAAAAAACCAACCACACACCCAACAAAGAACATAACAGTTTCTATCCACCACGACTATAGTTGTGAACTGACAATCATATTGGATGAAGATTTAAAAACCTTTCAAGTTACGCAGTTCTTAATGTATTTTTGGACAAAGTATTTAATTACCTTGAAAATCAAGGGACAAGTTCTTTGCAGGAGAACCCTCAAATAATGATGAATTCTGAAGATGAAGCATTAATATTTGGAAAAAATGGTGTTTTGATGCAGCAGAAGAATCTGTCTTTGGTCTATTCTTGCAGTTTGTGAACTTTATTTCAATGGTGTTTGTAGGACTGAAGCTGCGCTGTCTAAATCCTTTTAAAGCACTATTCCAGACATTTTCTGCATTGATGTTAAGCCTTGTTGTTTTTTTATTAACTTGTAGCTTTAATTCCTTCAGTATATTAGAAACTTCACTTCTTTGTTTTCTTAAATGCCTACAAGAAAATGGAATTTATTTTCAGATTAAATCTATGATTCATAATTAGCAAGTTAGAGGAAACATCCTAAAATCTATTAAAAAAAACACCTCCTTAAATACTTTGGTACATATAGGCAATTGCCTAAATTCCATCAGTAAAATATTTAGTATATATTCTTCAAATTTTAGCTCTGTAGTAGCTGATTTTCAAGTACCTCCAAGAACATAGTGCCAAAGAATTCTCACACTACGTTTGAAGAATGTGAAATGAATGAGAAATTGAAGAACTTACCACATTTATGTTAGAGGTATTTTGCAACCAAATTAGAATATACTGTGAACTATTCACTAATATTCAGTCTGTCACTATAATAAAAAATACATTTGAGTAGGGAGAAACACTGCAGTTCTCAATTACGTTAAAAAGACACCAGCCTAAATAAGACTCCTCCTAACTTGCAAGCAAAGCTATTTCAAATACCCTACCTACTAGAAGTAGGTAATTCCCTCATCAGAATTTTTTACATACTGAATTTGTAAAGGACATACTAGCAGCAAGACAAAGAATTTTGTTTCCTTAAACTTAATATTCTAGACTAAAGCCTGTTATGTTACCACTTAATTTTATCACGACCACAAACTATTTCTATGGTACAAATGCAAAAAACATTGAAAATTCAGGACCTATCCAATTTGAGGAAAGTGATTAAGAATCATCTTATTCCCTCTTTTCTAAAGAATAGATAGCCAGGCTTCAATAAAGACCAATATGCATTTCTAGGTTTTGAATCAATCACTACTAGGTATCATTCTTTTCTCCTCACTCCACTCTAGTATGTGTAAACAGCAGAAGTCTCTATCAAGTTATGAGTTCAGCTGTTCAGAGTACTCATTCTACTTTTCCAGGGACTACACACACACACAAGTATATATAGACACTGTACATATATATACAAACACACACCATGTTCTGTATAAGATACGGTATAAAGCCATGTGTACTCTTCAATGTAAGAAAAATAGAATAAAATACTTTTTCCTTGCAGACCCGTTCCTTTTTGACATCAGTGGAGATAAGGACATAGTCACACTGTTGGATGATGGAAGTTCTAGGTACGAGCAGGATGACAAGTTGTTCTGGCACATTATCTTTGGTGATCTGGAAGCAGAAACAGATTTTTAAGAAGAGATACAAATGAATAATGCATAACCACTTCTTATTTAAAGGTAGCTATATAAATTCCCCCTGTTTCAATAATGAATCTCATTTGTATGTTCATTTACATGAAGTCCAACAGTGCCTGAACTACAATTTAAAAAAAATGAAATTTCAGTATTTTATTATGTGGTGGTTTTAGGATCTGTTTTTAATTGCATCTCATACATGAGATGGAAGTCTAGACTGACACAATAGTGAAAGCTAAAAATATTAATTCCTACAGACTTGTAAATTTTTTATTATAGCAGAGGAAAACATTCAGCTAAACACTTCTGTTAGCTAGATTTCTAATACACTTTTAACATGGGAAAAATACTGATAAGCAACCGTAGCTTTAAGTTTTGCCATTTGTACATTCAAAGTTACCTCTGAATTCTTAAGATTGCTTTTATAAAGATCTCATTTTATCAAACTAAAACCTGGCTTACATGTCAACAAATGTGAATAACTATAGAATATTTAAGTGTTCACAGCTTACTCAAAAAACTTCAATTGCTAAACCTTACTCCAATTTTATACTTTTTGCAATTTAGCCTAAGGAGTTTCTCCTACAGAATAAGTCATCACCTCCTCATGTTTAAATATAATTTTATGTTATAATCAGTTTCTGCTTGAAAACAGAAGATTACACACTGGAGAAGAAAACTGCGTTGAGATCCAGGTGACTGTCGAGGGCACTTCGGAGATGGCTCTTCCAGCAAACAAGTTCCATCTGTCTTTTCAGAGGTAGCCAAAGAACGCTTTTTCTGTTTGCTATAGTTCCCTGTATGATTAAATTAATATAATGAACTTGCTAGCTGTAAAATACACTGTATTAAAAGTTATCATTTTAAGAAGTCACTGTCACAACCATAACTTTACCTGATTTTGCAAGAATACTTCTGCATTCCATACACTCCCAGTTTTGCTCCCATGACTTCATAGATGAACAGGCCAAATGAGTTCCACGGGAACCACAATACTGACAACGCTTTATTTCCCATTTACTAAAATTAAAAACTTATGTATTTAGAATTGAACAGGAGAATGAGGCTAGTTAAAACAAAGAATATTCAACAGTAAGTGTAATCCAGACACTACACTAATAAAGCATACTTTTCTCAATGTGGTAAGACTGTATATAAGCAAGAGGAACTTTCTTCAGACAAGACGTACTCTGTTACTGTCGGCAACAAGAACAAAAACTGAAAGCGCTACCCATGTTCCAGCACCTTGAACTGAAAGAGGCTGTGACTTAGTGTGCTCCCCTGCCTCGTAGTCAATAGCTTGCAGGCTCACACTGTTAGCCAGCAGCATCCTCTGTATTTTATGGGTATCCATCATACAGCTTTTCCAAATGGCCAATTTTTTTAAAAGAGCCTATCTGATCATTCTTACACATTCGGAGTAAGATTCTTTGTTAATGAGAGTGTTTAAGTATCTGTTATGTTTTTGTCTTAAGTTCTTCAATTTCACTTAAGCTTGCAATGGAACAACGTGAAGGATATTAGTTCCAATATCTGAAGCCTAAGGTACAACTCTGAAAGGCAAAGAAAATCCTAAGGTGCACACAATGGACAATGTGTTTGAATGAACCAAACAATGTTTGGTCAAATCTGTACAAAGTAAAGTTAATGTCTTCAGGAAATAACCTACCATGGTACTACAAAAACAAGTCTTCAAAGTAGAGACCCTAACGGTTTTGATTATACTTATGCCAACAGATGATACACATTTGAGAAGCACACAAATGAAACAAGAAAGAATACAGAGAATGAACTTGTTAATCAAAAACCAAGGAAGTGGTAGAGTAGAATGAAGCCTTTTACATGGTCACTCAAGCCTTTCATTAAGCTATCAGTGATAGTCTAACTGCCATTTGCATGCAGAGCGGTAGCTTGCAGCTGATTGATTTTTGAACTGATTTTATAGCTAACTTTCAGCAAATTAATTAATTTCTTGTAAAGGTATAAAGTATTCTAACAGTTATTAAATTGTTGAAATAAGCTTTGAATGAAAGCTACACAACATTAGTTTAGACATGCTGTTCTACATGTTATATGGATGTAGAAGTTCTACTTCAGCTCTGTATCAAATGAGAGCAGGGACAAGACAACTGATAATTGGTCAGTTTGGTATTCTTGGATTTTATAACCTGTTTAAATTACAGAAAAGTACTACTGAAATATGATGATTATAGGGAGTAAAACATTTTATTTCAACATGGTGTGAATTTAAAACCACCTGATGCTGAAAAGTATTAAAATATTTAAATACAAAAAAAAAAAACCAAAACAAACAAAGCACCAAAGAACAATTCCATCTTAAGATTATACCTTCCTGCAAATGTCATACCTATCGGGTTTATTATAGTCTCTTCCCTTCTTGCAGAGACATCTTTTAATGTCACAGTGTTGATAACATTGCAGTAGGTCTTGATATGCATTCTCTTCAAGTTCCCAAGATGCATCTCTGTAAACAAGGCAGATGTTATTACAACTGTATTTCTGATTGTTTAAATAGGTTCCTCTTGCAAAAAGATGTACGTAATAACCACATGAAGATATTTCAATCATGTAATGTTCTAGGCAACTGCTAAACAATTGAGAGGCAGAAGGGAAAAAAGTCTGGTAACAAAAATAATACTGTAAAAATATACCAACTTTTTCTTGCATAAAGTTATTTTGATTAAAATATTTAGTATTTTCTCACATGATCTCAGTGCATGTTTGCTCTGTTTCATATTGTTCCACTTTCTCCCTCACAGCAGACGTGAATATTTGCTTTGGAAGTCTACTTAAGTTACCACTGAAATTGGTCTTCTGAAAAGTAACTCTGAATTTTCCAGGCTAGCAATGGCAAAGTTCATTAAATATTTTGACAACTCTTTCTCTGCAAAATCCTGAGCTTCTGTCTCCAAAGGGAATTAATGAAGAGACTAAAAGTTATTAAAGAACAATACTACTAACAAAGAAACCTCATTCTGATCACTTTCTAGCTTATTTTGAGCCCCAATGAATAGTGGAAACTTTTCTGTTCAGAATTCTAGAAGCAGTTGTTCTACGAAACATATACTTAGCAATCCCTGGAAAGAAGATGGAAGCTGTATGGCTGAGTAATCAGTCGATTATAATACTGTCTGGACAGAAATTCAATAGTTTAAAACCTTGGGCACCGAAAGCACACTTCTCAGCAACCTCTATGCGTTAATGTCAGATTATTGTATTTAAGAAACGTTTTGCTATTTTCAATAGGTCTCTGGTTGAATTATAGCATTGAAAATGACTTTTCAGAGCTTCTTGCTTTACGTTTGGAATGACTAAATTGGCCTTTAACAATTTTTATGCATAGCCAAAAGGAAACAGGCTACTCCTTACCAAACCATTCTATTGCTCAAGGTAGAACTGAGGTTTCACATATTAATAGATGCCGGTCTAAGAATAAATAAAAAAGATTTTAACACCCTATCAAAGTTTTTGTAGAAGAGTAATTATTTACAAACTTACTTTTCTGGAATGTGTATGCCCATTCTCAACATTTCTTTCTGAAATATGTCCTTGTTATTACATACTGTGCACCTAAAGAAATATATCCCAGCACTCAAAGCTTGATACTGTGTCAAGAAAAAAACAAAACACACAAAAACCCAAACCAATTATTGAATTACTACCATCCTTAGGACGCCAATAAATAATGCCTTAATATCTATTACATTACATATCTATAAGCATTACAGTCATGATACTACCTTGACATGGATGTCAAAGCTGACGTGAATCATGATGTCACTGGGCAGCAAAGCAAGTAGTGAGCATTTTCTCCTCCTTTAGAGGAGAATCAGGTTCATAAACAAAAGCACAACCTTTTCCAGTAATAAACCTCTCCAGAACTAGAATGAATTCACAAAAAGAGCCTTATAACTTTTTTCCAGCTCTGGACTTAGGCAAAGAGAACTGATGATGGATAAATAACATTTTTAGCATTTAGATTCTACATACAGTGACTTGCAAGAAGGCAACCACCCAGGCTGGACTTCAGTTCATGAAAATAACTGAAAGCATAAAGTTTATCACAGATGAAGAAACATGTCAGGGGGGGTTGGGAGGGTGGAAATAATAGCATAAAAACCCCATGTCCTTCTTGGAAGATACTACTCTCCAAAACAAAACTTTAGCACATGTTCTTCATATGTCCATTGCATACCCAACGCCAACATTAATCCTAAGCAATTTTACACCTTTTTAAGCAATCGTTACATTATTTTTAAACACAGCAGAAATGTGATCTCTGTGGATATAAAGAGAAAAGTAAAGGAGAATCTGTGTTACCTGTAAGCATTCTCGATGAAACCAAGTGTTTTTACAGCAAGGACTTTTCAATACAGTGTACAGTGGAAGCTGTTCAACCAAGTCCAGGCATATTGTACACTGTGAAGTTCCTCTAGATTCTTTAATGGGAAACTTTTGGACTGGTTTATGTTCCCAACAGTAAGATCTAAAAGACAATAATTTAAGGTTCCTTTATCAAAACAACATTTTTAAGAGCCATCATCTTAAAAATTTGAAGATAACAAATTCTGTATTTGATTTTTTTTTTCCCATGAATAAACACCGTATAACAAGATATAAAGGCAGGCACATACTGGTTTTAAATGAGCTAAGAGTTAATTTTCTTCACAGTAGCTTGTGTGGTGCTGTGTTTTGGATTTGTGCTGAACACAGTGTTGATAACACAGGGATGCTTTAGCTATTGCCAAGTAGCACTTACACAGAGTTGAAGTCTTTTCTGCTCCTTACCCCACCAGTGAGTAGGCTGGGGGTGCATGAGAAGCTGGGAGGGCTACTGCCAGGACAGCTGATCTCAACTGATCAAAGGGATATTTCACACCATATGATATCATATCCAGCAACAAAACCCAGGGGAAAGGAGGAAGGGGAGACATTTGGACTTATGGTGTTTGTCTTCCCAAGTAAGTTATGATGATGGAAACCTGTTTTCCTGGAAATAGCTGATCCTCTGCCTGCTGATGGGAAGTAGTAAATTAATTCTTTATTCTGTTTTCCTCGTGCATGAAGCTGTTGCTTAACCTATTAAACTGTCTTTATCTCAACCCGTTCATCTCTCTATCTCAAACCCCACTTTTACCCTTCTGATTCTCTCCCCATTCTGCTGGGGTTACTGAGCAAGCAGCTGTGTGGTATTCTGCTGCCTACTTGGCTTAAACCACCACACACGTAAACAAATGATGTATCTAACAAAGTAAGTCACAATAGAATAGGAAGAAGTGCGTTGCCAACTGGTGCTCTGTAAACTAGAAATCATACACCCTCTTTCACTCAAAACTTCTTTTGGTCCAAATAATGCATTTCCTGTCCTCAGAACCTCAAGCCCATTCCATGTTAGAATTGCTCCTTTAAGATCGTGGTAAGTTTGCATACTGATTCTGCAGTCTAGGTAGAGTAATGAATTTTACAGTTTAGCACATTTTCAAAGAAATAAGACAGCTGAGAAATACAGCTCTAGAAGAAACCTTTCTGAAAATGCATTATATTTGTGTGCTTGACTTAGTGTGAGTCGGTTATTTACGAAGTACCTGCCAGACTTCAGACCACCTACCCTACAAAGTCAGCTTACAGTAGGCAGAATACAGCAAATGCATTCGAGTATTTTGACTATTGCCAAGATGCTGGACAGATGATAGTAAAAGAAAATAAAACATTTTTTAGACACATCATATTAAACCTGTTTCTCCTGCAGTCCATCTCTGATAAGCAGATCTAGAAGTCTTGTGCTTTGAAACATGACAGAATAGCATACATGGTGTTTTGACTGCTGAGATAGGCAGACAAACCACTGCCATTTCAATAAAAAGGCACAGAAGGTAAAAAAAAAAAAATAAAAACAAACCAGGCTTGATTTTATAAACAGTTTAACTACTTATAGAAGCATGAAGTTATACCTTTAAAAGTATTGAGACTATATCTTATAGGTTCAAGGTATGTGATATAACTGCTTGACCTTCTTACTTTACACAAATCAGATGTTTTCTCTTAATTATAAATGACATACAGGTTACCTAACCGCTTACCCAATGACAAGCCGTGAAAACATCTCACCTCCTATATGAATATAATTAATTGAAAATGAAAATAGAACAAAACTCACCTGAAATCTTCCATGAACTGAAAAATACACTCCTTTTGTATCCCACAAGGAAAATGGTAGCTTCGCTTGCATTTGGGAGCTACACATCCAATTGAAGCACCCTTTCTCCTACAGATATTACATTTCTGGGAATAATTTGGTTTAGAAATAACAGAATATTAACATCTAAAGTCCAAGTAAAATTACAGGAAGTAAATCAATAGAAAAATGGTTAAGTGTGTAGGAAAGAATATCAGCCAATATATTGTAACTGTGACAAGACTATTGCATTTTAGCTCTATTTCAAAGAGTAGAGTTATTTCACAGACTCTGATTACGTATTGCTTTATATGCACGTTGCCTTGTGACATGTAAGCAAAAATACAATTTCTTTTACCAGTACCTATAGTTTAGTTGCATCTATAAAACTACATAAAGTCAGCTTGAGTCGTAGCATAATATCGTGAGGAATTACGCATGTGTAATTCGCTCCGATTCATCTGTCTGGAGAAGAGAACACAGAGGGGATTTGATAAGTGTTTATAAATATATGAGGGCTTAGTGTCAGGAGGAAAGGGACAGCCTCTTCTCACTCATGCCCTGTGACAGGACAAGGGGGAAATGGATGTAAGCTGGAGCACAAGAGGTTCCACCTTAACATGAGGAGGAACTTCTTTACTGTAAGGGTCACAGAGCA